>QJPP01001676.1:398770-565399 GCA_003996215.1 Jaltomata sinuosa
TTTAAAAAAAAAAAAATTTAAAAATTTTAAATTTTTTTTTGGGGGTGGGGGAGAGGGGTAGGTATGGTGGGGGTGGGGTAGGGGGTGGAGGTGGGGTAAGAAAATCTTTTTGATTTTTTTTTTAAAATAAATTTTAAATTTTTTATTAATTAATTAAAAAATTTAATTATTTTATTAATTAATTAAAAAAATTAATTATTTTTAAATATTTTCCTTCATACCGAACACACCCAAAATTGTTTGAGTTTTAGCGAAAATTTGGGGCAAGTCCTAGAGAAGTAGGTTGCGATTTTTCTCTCTCGTGTCTACAAAGTTTTTCATGATAAAATTCTTTTGTGTTAATTATATTTTACACTTTACTTTTTATTAGGTTACTGAAGAACCCAGTCATTCACCACATTATATGTTAAAAATATCTTTAAACTATTTTATCCCAATAATTTCTCCATAAAATTATAAAATTACGAAAAAACAGATTTATTATATTTATAGTTAATAAGTAAAATGGTTATTAAACCTTGCTCTCTGAAAAGCTAATAATATATTATGCAATTAAAAACACGTTTTAAAATCATACTATTTTGTTCTGAAAAGTCAGTATGTACTATTTTGTCTTTTTTCTAGTTTATGTAAATATTTTTTTTCTTGTGGACAAGAAAAAATAGTCGGAAAAAAAAACTCTCCTTAGATTATTTTCGTTAGTCTCTCGACTTAAGAAAATTATTTTTTAGAATCCGCAAAAAAAAAGACTACTATAAAAATCATTGACATGACACACTATTTTTATCTTTAATAAAAGATAATAATAAATTAATAATAAAATACTCAGTGTAAATCTACAAATGGAATTTGAAAAAGGTAGGATGTATGCGATTTTACGCCTACGTTTGACAGGAAAAAGTTGATTCCGATAGACCCTTGGCTATAAAAGGTAGAAATAAAATGCAAATGATTTATCCATTTTGAGGAAAATTATAGTGATAAAATTACTAATTTGTTGGGGGTCATTTTCTATAATTTTGAAGATGGACAAGTGGAATTAACATTATATGGTTTATGATTCTTTAATAAAAATCATGGAAGAACAAAAACTTAATTAATTTATTAAATGCTTCTTAGATTTAATTATATTAGGTTTTCAAAAACAAAAAGAAAGGTTAAAATAACTTGTAATCCATCAAATTGCACTTTGAATAAAGACTTCATAGCTAACCTTTTTTTTTAAACCAACTATAAGATCTTCAAAAAAAATTAACTTGACTAATCGAGATCTGCTTTGTGTAAAGTTCGTTAAAGGAGAAAGCACCTTATTAATGGGAATTGGTTTAAAGAAAATAAATTCAAACTCAAGATATCTAATTACAAGAGAAAAATCTCATTCATCACACTACCCTCGATGATTTTATTGATCGACTCTTTTCTCTCTAAAATGAATTTACTCAATTTTTCTCGTCTATTTATTTTGAATAATTTATAACGTATTAACTCGACAAGTCGAGATTTGCTTTGTGTAAGGTTTAATAAAGGAAATACGCTCACTAACGGGGATTTTTCTATTGAAAATAGACTCGAATTCAAGACTTTTAATTAAAAGTTGAGGAATCTTATCCATCCATCATATCCCTCGATAGTTTTGTTGACTTAGACTTTTTTTCACCCTAAAACAACGAACTTTTCTCTAATAAATTAGGCTTATCGTTCAATTTTCCTACTCTATTTATTGTAGATAGCTTCATAAATTTATTAACTTGATTAGTCAAAATTTACTTTGGGTAAGGTTCATTAAAGAGAGTTGTTCACGAACAAAATAATTTTTTTCTCAAAAATAAATTGAAACTCAAAATATTTGGCCAAGGGAGAAAAAAATGTATTCATCCCATCATATTTCACGGTGATTTTATTGACTTGACCTTTTTCTACCTATAAAAACTAATTTTCTCCAATGAATTAGGTTCATGTTCTGTCATTCAATTTTATAGCTTTATAATTTGTGGTTTATAATAATCTAATTAGGTAAAAGTTATTTGTAATCATTATTGTTTATGGATGTTCCTTCTTTTTTGTGCATTGAATGCTGAAATCATTAATCAATTAATTAAATAAAAAATACTACTTGTAAAGCTTAATAAAGTACTAATAAACTAACAAATTATTTATGTACACAAGAATATATTTGCTACACAATGTATGGAATAGAACCAAAAAAAAATTAACCTCTTCCTCCTAACAACTTGATTCCTTCATCACAAATTTCATCTTACCCAAAGCGGACAATATTACTAATGGGTTAGATTGTTATATATGGTATCAAAGTCACTTCGCACGTGCAATCTTGAATGATGGTGAGTCAAATTTTAGCGAAAAAACTGTCCCTAAAAAAAGAGGTATATGTAACATTTTAGACGAATCTTACATCGATAAAACACAGAAAAAATATTGAGTATATAAAAAAGCAAATCTTAAACTTTAGTAACACATTTTAAAGTCATGAGGTCTTAGATGAATAATATCACTAGTAGATTGGATTGTTGCATAAATTTTAATTTTAATTTTTGTGATTCATGATTAAACATATTTAACCTCAATTTATTGAAATGTATACTTTTTCTCCTTTGCTCATGAATTTTCACAAATTTTATTGAATTGTATGTTAAGTTATTCAATTACACACATATTATGTTAAATTTATGTTTTAACTCCATATTTTGAGGATAATTATGGTTTTAAACATAGTCCAAATATAAAATATTTCTTATGTAAAGGAATCAAAATCACACATCTTAAATAATTAAAAATTCCAGTTTCTTAATCATATATCACAAGGATAAAAAAATGCAATGCTATTATCTCAAATAATTAAGAACCTATTCTTCAATTGAAAAATTCTTTGATTTACTCTTCTTTATTTAGTCAAATCAAGTGGTACCTTATCAAACTTTTTTCTTTCCTTTTTGGTTGGGGTACCAACATGTACTTAAATAGAAAATGACCTTTTTATGTTTATTGATTATTTTTTAAAAATAGTAGTTGTAACCTATTTCATATTTGGCAACCCCAGATCATAGACTAAATATTTTTAAAGATAAAGTATATTATTATTACTAATAGTACCGTAAAGGGGAAAGTATCAATATTTATTTTTTAATATTTCAATGAAAATCTATTTCTCATCATGTATTTTTTCAGTGGGCTAGTTCGATGGAAAATGAGTGAATTTTTTTTATTTTATAGCATGAATTTTTTACTAATTTATGATGAAAAAAATCTTTATTTCTAATAGTACGCAGATATCCTTGATGGTGTAATTCCAATTAAATAATTTCAAGATAAATTGAGGAATCAAATAAAAAATTTCAAAGGAGTAAAATAATCAACCAATCTTGTCCATCATGTTAAACACAGTGCACAGCACACATTAAAAGAATTTTCAATAATGGATAAGGATCGAATCCTCCTTTTAAGCTTTTCATTTATTCCTCCTTTTTTTTCTACGATAGTAAAGACTTTTAACGATAATAAATATGCACCTTTAATAAAAATGTTAAAATTTTTATTGATATTAGTTAATTATCATTAAATTTAATATCGCTATAAATTTTAAAAATATTTGCAAAGAGCACTAAAATATAATTGTCACTATAAATAATTATCTCTAAAATATAATTTAAATAATAATTAAATTATTATCATTAACTATAATTGCTGATAAATTTTTTTTTAGTGTAGTATATATAGGATTTATGTTTAAATAAATAAGGCATCAAAAGCGCAAAGTGGAATGGAAAATTGGATGATTCCTTTACATTTTGACAAATTTGAATCATCTTATCATTATGAACTACAAGACAAAGTCTTTTTTTTTTAAAAAAAACTAAATATTCGATATCACATTAAAATCTCGATTAATTCGAGTATGTATCACATATATGGTTCATTAAAAGAGAACATTCGTATTCAAGATTATTTTTTTTACCAAAAATTTGAACTTAAATCTTTTTATTAAGGATACAAAAAAATCATGTTTACTCCAGTATAACCTCTGATAGTATCACAAAATAAAATTAATTATTGACGAAGTCCGCAAACCAAATAAAGAAATAAAAGAAAAGACCAAAATAGTAGCTGATGCATAAACTTACCTCTATTTTGCCTTTATTATTATACATGCAAACATAACATGTAAAATATCTTCAATAATAGATTAATGACGGAGTCAAAAATTCATAATTTCATATAAAGATTCAATTAAAAAATCTGGAAGATCACACCTAAAATTTGGATCCATGATCTAAATAATTTTAGAACTCCTTCGTTAGTACATTAAACAAGATTTTTTTTGCACAGAATAACTCACCTGTTAATCATTATTATTCTATTTCTATATTATAATTTTGTGGTGGATGTAGAAGATTCAATTGAACCCCTTAACAATATCTAGCTTCATTTTTACTAGTAATTTACATTAAAAATGAAATTAAATATAAGTACATTTGAGATAGATTCAAAATTTAGATAAGTTAAAACATTTAAGTTAAACTACACCCTCATATACTCTTTATAATACTAAGTGTGGACTCATATATATGTTCTTTCTATATATAATGGAGATAGTGACACGTAATGACAAAGTAAAATCATATTATTAAAAACTTGTCTAAGAGTTAATTATGAGTTTAGTTTTACTGCGTGAAAATAATATTTTAAAGCTTTAATTCTATGCTCTCCATTATTTACATCGATAAATCATATATTATAAAATATATATAACTTTGATCATAGAGATCAATTTCATATATACATTTCAATACTTCTTTTGTTTGTTGTAGTGAAAGAGTTTAAATTAATAATATATATGAATCGATAATATAATAATTTAATCAATTATAACATATTATAATCTTAATTTCTAAGTTTACATGAAAAATTACCTATGGTAGTAAATAATCAACTTAATCTAATAATAAAAAATATTTTATAGGCATAACATAAAATTATATTGAAATACTTTATACATAGGACAGAAATTATCCACTATAACAAGAGAGACAACTCTTATTTTATTACTCCAATGACTATAGTAAAAAGGTTCCAAAGTGAAAAAAAGAGAGGTAATTTTACTGGATTCGAAATTTATTATTAAATTTACTTAGCAATTTTTGAACATATATAAAGAGTATGAGGAAAAGTTAGTAGATTCGAATAAACTCATAACTTAAAGTACTTTATTTGTCTTTGATAATAAATTTAAACTACATTGATACTTATAAATAATCATTCAGACTTAGTGTGTGTAATTTAAATTTAGAAGCGCTCGCATTTGGTGTTTATTACCTTTATTACTATACCATAGCTATAAATACATATGCTTACCTTAATTAATGACTTAAAATTAGTGTGATTTGAGTTAAACATCATATATGGCTATGTTTTTTTATTGATTTGGAGGCATGTTTACAAATTTACGAAAATTTGATAGCTTTTGTACAAATTTTATATATATTAAAAATCTACTAATTATTTCTTGGAATTCATAAACTTCAGACATATTTTTAATTAATATATTATATATAGTTATACTAGAAAAAAAGTTTATTTCATTAGGTATTACAAAATATAAAAAGAACAAATAAAATAATTAAAATTTAAAATGAATTGAGCGAGTTGAGTTATAATTCACATTTTAGCTCATTTCAGTCTAATAAATAAGTCAATACCCCACATATTTATTATCTTAGTCCATTTTAACTCCCCAAATTTAAATCATCCGCACATCTTTTTGAAGCTGAAAAAAAGAGAGCAGAATATAAGATTTATCACGTTGAGACAAGAGAGTTGCTCGGACGATAAATATTTTTTTAGTTTTGAGGTTATAGATTCGAGTCACCAAAGAAGCAAGAAGATGGGAGTTTGTTAGAGAAGGTAAAAACAAATACCTTATTTGTTCAGTTTTACTTGTCACTTTTAACATATCAAAAAAAGACAATTATGATTTTCATGTTTTATCATTAACATTAATTACTATTCGCCAAATTATTTTCCAGCGTCTACTACAAAACATCAATTGATATGGATATTATGGTAAAAATACTCGTATCAACTACTCCCTCTCATATTAGTTGGTCACCTTACTAAAAATAGTTGTCTCATATTAGTTGTCCACCTTACTAAGAGCCTGTTTGAATAGAATTAAAATCTGGTCAAACCAGCTTTTAATCTCTTTTTTAACTTTTTTTGGGTGTTTGATAAAATAGAAAAAACTAAAAACTGATTAAAAAAAGAGTTAAAATTGATAAGTTGGACTCCCTCCTCCCCCCCCCCCCCCCCCTCCAAGTTTTTTGTTTTTAATTGAAAATTCTTTTTAAGTTTGACCAATACATTTATTCTTTATTCCTTATATATAAGTATTTATTTTCAGCTTTTAAACACATCTGTTTAAAAGCTACTTTTTTTAATCATATCCAAATGGACTCTAAATCAAGAAAACATTAATTAAAATTTTCTCATATCACCGTTGCAATTAATTCTCTTTGAAAGTGTTCACACTTATTTGTAACGTTTCTTAAGAGGTGAATTACTCTCTCCGTCCGACAATACTTATCCACTATTGACTTTGCACACTTCTTAAGAAATTATAAATAGAAGGATAATTTTACTATATCACCCTTTGAGTATAATAAATACAATGTCTTGAAAAATGTAATAGGGAAATGACTACAATTAACGATAAGGGTAAATTAGGAATTAAGTGTAAAATTTTCTCTTGATTGCATAAATTGGACAAGTATTGTTGGACATCTATTTTTAGTATAGTGAACAAGTAAAGATGAACAGAGAGAGTAATATAATTATCTCCTGATTTATAATTTCTTAATATGCATATAAAAAAAATAATCAACTAATATGAAATAGAGAAAATAAGAAACGTACAAAGTTCAAAGTGAACAAGTAAAAGCGAAAAGTAGATACGTAATTACCATGTTGAGAGTAGAGACAATATCCCTTGGGGAATTGTTATTTGCTATTTTTATTTAAGCAAGCTGCTGCTCTTTCCTTGTTGCCAACTATAAATTCTGTCTTCTCCCTCCTCTCTTGTGTTCAATAATTCACTCACCTTCAACTTTTTTACACTTGTTCATTTTCTCTCTTAGTAAAACTTAGTTCATCATCATAAAAAAAAATATGGCAGTTTCTACAGGTTCTGTATTCAGTATTAACCAGCAGCCAACTTCTCCATACTTGACAACTCCAAGATTTCACAACTTCACTAGGAAAAAGGTGAGTAAATAAGATACCCTATTTGATTTTCTTGGAAAATTTTGTGTTTTTTTTTTCATGTAAAGTTGTGATCTTTTGTAGTTTTTCTGGTATATAGTTTTGTTTGTTGTCCTTTTTTTAACCATCTGGTATCTGAAACTCACAACAGACTAATGTTGAAATGCCCTTGTTGTTTTGTGAAGTTATGATCTTTGTGGCTTTTTCTGGTATAATTTTGATCTTTGTGGCTTTTTCTGGTATAATTTTGTTCATTGTTATGTGTTTTTAATCATCTGGTATCTGAAACTCATTGAACCGACTAATCTTGAAATGTCCTTTTTCTTTTGTAAAGTTATGATCTTTATGATTTTTTCTGGTATGATTTTGTTCATTGTTATGTTTTTAATCACCTGGCATCTGAAACTCATTGAACCGACTAATCTTGAAATGTCCTTGTTCTTTTATAAAGTTATGATCTTTGTGGCTTTTTTCTGGTATAGTTTTGTTCATTGTTGTGGTTTTAACCATCCGGTATCTGGAACTCACCGAACTGACTAATCTTGAAATGTCCTTGTTCTTTTGTAAAGTTATGATCTTTGTGGTTTTTTCTGGTATAATTTTGTTCACTGTTGTGTTTTTAACCATCTGGTATTTGAAACTCACTGAACCGACTAATGTTGAAATGTCCTTGTTCTTCTGTGAAGTTACGATCTTTTGTGGCTTTTTCTGGTATAATTTTGTTCATTGTTGTGTTTTTAACCATTGGTATCTGAAACTCACTGAACCGACTAATCTTGAAATGTCCTTGTTCTTTTGTAAACTTATGATCTTTGTGGCTTTTTCTGGTGTAATTTTGTTTGTTTTCATTCTTTGTAATCATCTGGTATCTGGAAAGCACTGTGCCTACTCATGATACCGGGTTTATATGAACCCGGTAATTTTGATCCAAAGTATAAATTTATGTGTATAATTTCACTAAAATGGTAACACATACTCTCGCCGTCTCAATTTGTTTGTCTGGTTTTGATTTGACACAGAGTTATAAGAAAGCAAAAAAGACTTTTGAATCTTGTGGTCTTAAACTATAAGATGTACCAAAATGTACTTTAATCTTGTGGTTTTAAACATGTTGTGGAAAACTGAAATTAAAGAGTTACTGAAAAAAGAAAGAGCCATCAGAAATAACCTCTCTACCTCTGTGGTAGGGGTACACTCTACCCTCCCGAGTCTCCATTTTGTGGGACTACAAGGGGTATGTTGTTGTTGTTTGTTATTGTACTGAAAAAAGGAAAGAGATATTCTTTTGGAAATAGGCTAAAAAGGTAAGTAAAACAAAAATTGAAACGGAGGGAGTAGTAGATATGAACCCACAATTTTAAAAATATAATGGATTTAATGCTAAAAGCCTTAAAGATTAAACCCATAAAACTTAAAATCCTGGATCTGCCTAATCTTAAATGTCCTTTTCTCAATTTCTTTGAAGCTTCAGTAAAGTTATGATCTTTCCTAACTCTTTTGGTACAATTTTGCCTTTTCCCTTTTTTTTTTAATCATCTGGTATTCGGGACACATTGACACGACTAATCTTAAAACGTCATTGTTTTAGTTTCTTGTAAAAGCTTCTGTAAAGTTATGATCTTTTGTAGCTTTTTTGGTATAATTTTTGTCCTTTTTTTGAAGAAAAAAAAGAGTTTAGTTTCTTGTAAAAGTTTCTGTAAAGTTGTAATCTTTTGTAGCTTTTTTGGTATAATTTTGTCCTATTTGGAGGAAAAAAAAACCATCTGGTATCTGGAACGTACTGGCGGACTAATCTTGAAATGTTCTTGTTTAAGTCTCTTGTAAAAACTTCTGTAAAGTTGTGATCTTTTGTAGCTTTTCTGGTATAATTTGGTATGTTTTGCTTTTCTGGTATAATTTGGTATGTTTTGCTTTTCTGGTATAATTTGGTATGTTTTCTCTGTTTTTTTTAACCATCTGGTATCTGGAATGCACTGGCCCGACTAATGTAAAATGTCCTTGTTTCAGTTTCTTGTAAAAGCTTTTGTAAAGATATGATCTTTGTAGCTTTTTTGGTGTAAATTTGTCCTCCTTTTAAAAAACCATCTGGTATCTGGAACGCATTGGCCGACTAATCTTGATGTGTTCTTTTTTCAGTTTCTTGTAAAAGCTTCTGTAAAGATATGGTCTTTGTAGCTTTTCTGGTGTAATTTTGTCCTCTTTTTCTAAACCATCTGGTATCTGGAACGCACTAGCCCGACTAATCTTGATGTCCTTGTTTCAGTTTCTTGTAAAAGCTTCTGTGAATGGCTCAGATAAAATCAGTGGGAAGATAGTAAGTCAGAAAGAAAAAGATTGTTTGCAGATTGATTTTTCAGGAGAAAAGCCACCTACTCCATTTTTGGATACTGTCAATTATCCAAAACATATGAAGAATCTATCCAAACTGGTAAATTCCTAGTCAAACAATTAAAAAATTAAGGCTTATAAGTCTTTTTTAGATTATTTAATCAACTTTTTATATGCATTTTTTTCCGAAAAAACAGGATCTTGAACAATTAGCTGCAGAACTAAGAGCAGAGATTGTGTATTCAGTGGCAAAAACAGGAGGCCATTTGAGTTCAAGTTTAGGTGTTGTGGATTTAACAGTTGCATTGCATCATGTTTTTGATACTCCTGAGGATAAAATTATATGGGATGTTGGTCATCAGGTATATGTGTATTACTATTTTGCTGTCTTATTTTCTTGCTACCATGCTTCGAATTCTTTTCTTTTCTATCGAGTCGAGGGTCTATCGGGAACAACCTCTCTACCCCAGAAAGGTAGGGGTATGGGTTGCGTACATCCTACCCTCCCTAGACCCTATTTGCAGGATTACACTGCGTATATTGTTGTTGTTGAGTAGATAATTCCATAATTTTATATAGTGAAAATTGAAGTGGACAACCAAAAAAAAATTGCAGGCATATGCACACAAAATCTTGACAGGAAGGAGGTCTAAAATGCATACAATGAGAAAGACTTCAGGGCTAGCACCTTTTCCTAAAAGGGATGAAAGTGTTTATGATGTTTTTGGTGCAGGGCATAGTTCAACAAGCATATCTGCTGGTCTTGGTAATATTTTCAATCCCATTATATTTGTAACGGTTCAGGTTTAACTGTCAAAGTATTGTCCGCTCTGGCCTAACTTTTGGGGCCGGGTTTGTCCCCTTGGTTAGTTGAATTCTTGATCCCGCCTTATGTGGCCTCCTAACTTTCCCCTCTCATCCCGATGTAAGATTTGTCTGAGGCAAGCTTCATAGTGAATCCCCTTTTGAGTTCAACTGTCAAAGTATTGTCCGTTTTAACTCAACTTTTAGGGCCTCCCACACGGTTTTGTCCCTCTTTTTTAAGTAAAAGATGTCTCAATAGTTAAATTTGTTCCTAACTTTCCCCTCCCATTCCAATGTGAGATGTTCTCTTCATAAAGAACCCCCTTTTGAATTCAACGATCAGCGGTCCCAGAGCTGTTACAAACTTTCACTAGGAAAAAAAATTGAAAAATCCCAAGTGAATTCGGAGTTTATTTAGGTTCAATGATGTGTTGCAGGCATGGCGGTTGGTCGTGATCTTTTAGGAAAAAACAACCATGTCATAGCTGTAATCGGAGATGGAGCCATGACTGCAGGACAAGCATATGAGGCCATGAATAATGCAGGATTCCTCGACTCAAATATGATCGTCATATTGAATGATAATGAACAAGTTTCTTTACCAACCGCAACCTTAGATGGCCCTGCAACTCCAGTAGGAGCCCTCAGCAGTGCCTTGAGCAAACTCCAAGCTAGTCGTAAGTTTAGACAACTCCGCGAGGCTGCAAAGGTATATCCTGTTCATTTTTTCGCTTACTTCTACTCGTAGATTGAAATTAGGCAAAGGTGTTGAAGTACTCCTTTTTCTTTTGTGTGTTTTGTAGAGTATAACAAAGCAAATTGGAGCTCAAACACATGAAGTTGCGGCTAAAGTAGATGAATATGCAAGGGGCATGATTAGTGCTTCTGGTTCCACTCTTTTTGAGGAGCTAGGATTATATTACATCGGTCCAGTAGACGGACACAATATGGACGACTTGGTTACTATTTTAACGAAGGTAAAATCAATGCCTGCACCAGGACCTGTTCTAATTCACATTGTAACAGAGAAAGGAAAAGGCTATCCTCCAGCAGAAGCAGCAGCAGATAAAATGCATGGTAAGGCAATTGGAAATAAGAAGATTACATGTTGTAGAATTTTGAAAAACTGAGATTTTTCGTTTGTGATTTTCAGGGGTGGCACAGTTTGATCCTAAAACAGGAAAGCAATTTAAGGTCAAGTCGCCTACGCTTTCATATACTCAATACTTTGCTGAATCACTGATTAAAGAAGCCGAAGTTGATGACAAGATTGTAGCTATCCATGCTGCAATGGGTGGTGGAACCGGCCTCAATTATTTCCAGAAACAATTCCCAGAACGTTGTTTTGACGTTGGCATTGCTGAGCAACATGCAGTTACCTTTGCAGCTGGCTTAGCTACAGAAGGCCTAAAACCGTTCTGTGCCATCTACTCCTCGTTCTTACAACGAGGTTATGATCAGGTAACTAACAACAAAATACAGAATATACAATACAGTATAAAAGGGTGCATTTTGAAATGATAGGAAACAACAGTCCAAACGGGCTGTAAGAAATTGGTAACATTTGAAGCACTCTACAATATAAGTTTTGCATTTTAGATTGTTGTACTAACATTGTATAATTGTAAAAAAGGTGGTGCACGACGTGGACCTTCAGAAGTTACCTGTCCGGTTTGCAATGGACCGAGCTGGTTTGGTTGGTGCAGACGGTCCAACGCATTGTGGAGCATTTGATGTGGCATACATGGCTTGTTTGCCTAATATGGTAGTCATGGCTCCATCGGACGAAGCAGAGCTAATGCACATGGTCGCAACAGCAGCAGCTATTGATGATAGGCCTAGTTGTTTCAGGTTTCCTAGAGGAAATGGAATTGGTGCAGTTCTTCCTCCGAACTATAAGGGAATACCAATTGAGGTAAAAATTCATTTCCAATTCACCTCTAGTAACATTTCAATAAGAAACGCCTAAAAGGGTGTTCGTGTAAGCTCACAAGGTAATCAAACCAGCTTATAAGCGCTTTTTTTTTGCTTATCTACGCGTTTGATAAACACTAAAAGCGCTTATAAGCCAAAATCAAACCAACGCTATAAGTTGGTCACACTCAACTTCTGGTTTTTGAGCTTATAAGCACCTTTGATTTGACCAAAACTTTTACCATCATAGGATGTAATATCTTTTGTACTTCCCGAAATACCCTTCCCAGAACAGAACCTCTAACTCCCTCTCTATTTCATTTCCGTGCTTCCTCCTTCTCCTTGATATTTGTTAAATTTATACTTTTAGAACAACTATGGGCATTTAGTCATTTGATTGAAAAAGTATTCATCAACACTTTTTCTTTTGTCAAAACATCAAATTCAGCACTTTATCCAAACAGGTAAATGCTTATTTAGAACATCAGTTTCAGCACTTAAAGTGTGTTTCAACACTTGATGTTTTTATCAGCTACTTTTGATCAGCTAATCAAAACGGGCTCTAAATTAGGTTGGCGTTTTTTGTCTATTATTGTAATATCAACAGGTTGGAAAGGGAAGAATACTGAGAGAAGGTGAAAGAGTTGCCATTCTAGGATATGGTTCTATAGTACAACAATGTTTGGGAGCTGCAGATATGTTGCAATCACATAATGTAAGAATAACAGTAGCTGATGCTAGGTTCTGTAAACCATTGGATGCTGATCTTATTAGGAGCTTAGCCAAAGAACATGAAATCTTGATCACTGTTGAAGAAGGATCAATTGGAGGATTTGGCTCACATGTGTCTCATTTCCTAAGCCTAAACAGCATCTTGGATGGACCCCTTAAGGTAAAAATCACTATGAAACTTGTGTTTGTTACGACAGAAGTCACTTTTCAAGAAAACGTTTTCCAGGAGAGTCGTTTTCTAATGTTGGTTATCAGAAAATATATTGAAATGAAACGTTTTCTGTCAAAAGAAGGAAAATGACTTCCCTTGCTTATGCACAGATGTCCATTTTCCTTATAACTATCTTAACTTTTAACTCTACACTACTTTCTTCGACTAGCATATAGAGATAGTATTAATCTTTAGAACTCAAATGCTTCATCAATACACTCTGATTTGCTGATACTACTCCCTCCGTTTCATTTGATGTGTCTTAGTTTAACGGGACATAGAGTTTAAGAAAGTAAGGAAGATTTTTGAAGTACCAAAATGCCATTTTTTGTGGTCTATGGAAAATGACTTTTGTCATACCAAACACGTTCGAAATTATAAAGTTCATGAATCTTTTCTTGCAAGTGGATTTGTCAATTTCCTTGTTCCTTTTTTTTTAAAATTTTTATATCTTGAATTTTGCAGTTGAGGTCAATGGTACTTCCAGATAGATACATTGATCATGGCTCACCACTTGATCAAATTGAAGTAGCTGGTTTATCATCAAGGCATATATCTGCTACAGTTCTAACATTATTGGGAAGGCCAAAGGAAGCTATGGTAGTAAATTGAATCTCCAAAGTGTTATAGGTTCTACGGATCGATGTCTACTGCTTCATCGAGGAGAAAAGAATCATAGATATGCCGGTCATTAGAAGGAAGCTATGGTAGTAAATTAAAACTCCAAAAAGTGGGAAGAAAAAAAGAAGGTGAAATTCTATGGAGTTTGTGCTAGTAGTGTATATTAGTGTCATTTCATGTAGTGGTAATGTAGAGAAGTGTTGTAAAAATAAGAATTTATTAGTATTAATTATATAGTGGTTTAATTAATGTCAAGATATAAAATTGTGTGATGACTATTGACAAACAAGTTTATAAATAGTTCAACAAATGTAGAACAAAAGAATGACAAACAAATAAATAATTTAACAAATATAGAGATAAATGGAGGAAGAGAAAGGAAGGGGAAATTGGAGGGAAAAGAACAAGAAGAAAATGAGAGCGCCATAATTATTTTTTTGGTGTTTCATTCGGTATTCAGTACCCGCATTGGAACTTGATTAATCCGAATCCGTGCCGCTTAGGGCCCATTCGGGGAAAGCGCTCTCTACCAAAGATTTTTTCATATTGAGGGCTCGAACCCGAGAGCGGAAATTGTTAATTGTTTCAGAGGAAAAAGGATATAAATGAAGTCCTTGTTTTTCTTTAAAACATGCCAAATGAAGTGATACAGAAGCCATGGATGGTTAGCATTATTTAACTATATTTGTTTCTATTTTTCAATTCTCTATATATACACTACATAGTAGAGTATTGTCTTGCTTATCCTTCATACTACTAGTCATAGTATTTCTCTTATACTTTCTTGTCCTTCGATTTCTGTTACTATCTACTATCACTTATGTGTTTGATTCGCCTCTGCTAATATACCTTATTTAGCATTATTCTTATATATACCCTATCAAACGATCCCTTACTTTGTTAATACAATAGTTTGCCATGTATTAGTTATACACAACATAATATCAAATAGACTGTATAACTAATGCTTACATACAAAAAACAAACAAGGTATTAATATGACACGAATCTAATACATGAATTATTATTTTTAATACATCCTACCAAACGAACGCTTACTATGACAATAAAATCACAGAACTATTTTGTATCACATTAAAGTAATTAGACTCCACCGCTGCCGCTACGCTCCAGTTTTCAGCCAATTTAGCCTTTTGATCTATTGCAGTAGAAACTATATTACTTGAAGAAAACCATTAATAATATAGTTAATGGTCAAAAACAAACAAGGAACTATCATTTTTTTGCGAATATCACACCGTAACTAAGTGTTCACTTTTCCTACCTGAACTATCACCATTTATATATTAAAAATACACCTTGAAGCTAACTAATCCAACTATCCGATGTTCACTTATTCTACATGAACATCACCACATCACCACCATCAGCATCAGATGGTGATAGTTCATGTAGGATAAGTGAATAGTTGGTGATAGTTCAGCTAAGAAAAGGAAACAATTAATAGTTGGGCATGAAACTCGTGAAAAAATGATAGTTCATGTGTCACCAAGAATCGATTTGTACCCAGCAATGAAGGTTATATTAAGTTCATATTATCACAGAAATAGGGTGAAGGGTCAGAGGCGAATGGAGCATCGGTTCAGTGGTTCAACTGAACCCAGCAATTTCAACACGGAGCATAGATACAAACAACAACATACCCAGTGTAATCCCACAAATGGGATCTGGGGAGGGTAGGATGTACGCAAACCCTACCTCTACCTTTGTAAGGTAGACTCGGAGCATAGATACATATGTTAAAAACAACTGGAACTTCAACAAGTATAAGTTCAAAACCCATAATTTCATAAATGCAATGAGCTCACTGCCAAGAGTTTTACATGTTGAACTCATCGAGTTTAAGTTCTCAATCCGCCTCTATAACGGACGGTACACCACGCCTAGTACAGCATTAGCTCAACTAATTTTGTATCAAGTGCTTTCTTGTTAAGCACTAAGCTTGACGGAAAAATATAGTATAAGCAGCTAGACAACATATATATGGAGCATGCATACTTACAGGTCACCAAATGCGCCATAACTATTTCCTAATGACGATGAAATAATCTTATCGAAATATACGGTAGCACCTATATTCTGGTCAGTTTATGTCCCGGAGCGCTGGCGGTTTTGATTACAAGAGGATGAAGGCTTGAAGAAGACTCTGTGCCATCTGGATTTGTTCGGGTGTGCCAGAGATGATCACCTTTCCATCACATTCTCCGGGACCTGGATCTTGTAGGACGACTGAGGCTCCAGAGATCTGATCCATAACATAGAAAACAGATGCAATCAACATAAACTTTAACGCGTAGATAATAATGCAAGTTTTATCACATGATTTTGACTTTGATTATGACCCTAAAAAGAAAACCTTGGGCTCGGAATCGCATCGCTAGTTATCTTCCCTATCTTTTGTCACCTTCCCCTTTTTTCTGTTGTTTTGTTCCTTTTCTTTTTGGGAGGGTGTTGAATTTACCTCTTTCAGTCGAGTCAAATTGGAACCATTCTCGCCATAAACAGAACCAAATTTTTGTTCTGAAACATTTATCACGATGGTTTCTTTTGCTGCCGCATTCTCATCCATCCTGCTCAGCCAATGAAAGAGCAAGAAACATCACAAAGAAGGTATATATAGCCTCCGTGGCATAAGAAATAGTGCATGTTTCGTTTTACTTAAGTTTTTTGCTTGTGGAAAACAAAATTGTCAGGTATACAACAGCAACATACCCAGTGTAATCCCACAAGTGGGTATGGGGAGGGTATAGAGTGTGCACACAACTTACCCCTACCTCGTAGAGATAGAGAGGTTGTTTCTGATAGACCCTCAGCTTAAAATAAAGCATTTCCAAGCAGTTTGAAAAAGAGTACAAAAATGACAACAGTAACAACAACGAAATAACATGAAATGGGGGCAGCACACAACATACAAAGGAAAGAACAACTATGCCAACAAAATAATGCGATAACCAAAGCACAAAAAACACAGGTGATAATCGAAATCGAAGAACAAGAAACTACGAGGTTGTCCTAATAAGACAACATAAAAAAATTTAATAGTTGTGTATGCCAGTCAGAACTCAAACCTTCCAGTCGCAGGTCCACCATGAGAACTCTGCCAGCCACCCATGCTTTGTTTGATCGGTTTGCCCATCTTGCTATTCAATCTATCCTTGGACTGCACAATAAATACCTTTCAAATATTAAATCCCCATAGAGGTAATTCGACAAAGAAGAAAAGGAGGGAGCGAGCCCCGTAAGCAAATAGGATACAGCTTTCAAACCTGTTTGTCCTGTAACAACGTATGAGGACCACCAAGATTTGGCATAAAACCAAGGTGATCTGTTTGGTAAAGAGAAGAAAAGCTGGACAAATGATCCGACTGAGAAGGCATACTAGTACCAAATTCATGTTGACTGCTATGGGAACGCGAAGAACCAGAATAGTTTGTAGGTACTGCTCCTTCAGAAACCAAGCTGGAAAAGACCATTTCCCTCAGCCTACAGGTAAGTTGAAAAAGGGCACTCTTCACGTTATCATGCTCGCCAACGATCTGTAGAATAATCCATTTATCAACCAGTTGCAAATAAAGCAAACATGAACGCAAAAATATTTTAAAGTCAAAAGTTACATTAAAGAGCATAATAGATGAAAAAATCCATATAACGGATTGCAATTATTTGTGATCAAGGTTTAGTTCACAAGAGTTTTTTATTCTTGCTAGAGATTTGTTTGTCAGTAGAAAGTGTAAAAAAAAAAGAAAGTTGTGCTAGAGCCTAAATATTCAAATATAGGACTACTACTAGTCTAAATGGAGCAACATGGACCATGAGAATTCACGCACACACAAACACACATCGAACTCCAACTAGCTCGGGATTTAGGCATGGTGGTTGTGTTTAGTTAGTACATGTGGCAAATCAACTCTAGACAACCATTTTATGAAGAGACTACCTTATGATAAGAATATTAACAGTATACTTAGGGGTCATTTGGTGGTTGGTTAGGCAATGTATATAGTTGGCATGTGAAAGAGCCGTAATCAAATGACCTCATTAGTCAAACAAGCATCTTGTAAGCTTCCCAGTTCAAGTTAAAAGACACTGGTCATCGGTAATTGGAATGACTGATCTGTGATATTATCTCAAACTCCAAAAGTCCCATGCAAGAACAGGAGATGTTAAACTAGACCCATGCAACAACATTGAATTATTGCAACTTGGATTAATGGAATTTACCTTAAGTTACTGAACTTCAATGCATGAACTTTGGAAGCACTCAAAAGAAAGACCATTGAAGATAGAATTTAATTCTAGGTTTAAACTTTTGTAGCAAGATAAGAGTAATTAGCATGGTTACAATGAAAGAAGTTATGATGTGTGCTAGATTATCTGGATGTTGCAATAATTGAAGCAAGATGAGTTTTTTTTCTTTATATGAAGTTGAAAGTAAGATGACATGTCATAGAAGCTTGAAAAACTTAAGAAGTTATCTATACAACAACAACTATGCTCAGTCCCAAACAAGTTGGGGTCGGCTATATGCATGCTCATTTCGTCATTTAAGTTCATAGCATATCATTATCATAATAAGTAAAATAAAAGTGAAAAATACGTTAAAAATATATATAAATAATACTAATACTACTAATAATAATAATAATAATGAAAGTTCCATACGAGTTTAAAATTTATCCTCAACTAGTAGCTATCACCTATGTGGATGTGCCTTATCTTTAGCCAAGTCTGTATTGATACCAAGCAATTGCAGGTCTTTTGCTTCCATGTAATTTTAGGTCTACCTCATCCTCTTTTAACACCTTCACTTTCCATAGTTTCACACCTACTAACCAGTGCATCTATAGGTCAACACGGAACATGTCCAAACTATCTCAAGCGACCTTCTCGCATTTTATCCTCGATGTGTGCTACTTGCACCTTTTGGAGAATGTGGCCATTTCTAATTTTGTCTAATTTGGTATATGATGCCACATCCATCTTAGGATCTGTATCTTTGCAACACTCATCTTGTGGATATGTTGGATTTTAGCAGCCCAACATTTACTACCGTATAACATATCCGGTCTTATAGTTGTTCTATGGAACTTACCTTTCACTTTGGCAGGTATCCTTCTATCACATAACATCCCGATAACACCTCTCCATTTCAACCATCCAGTTTTAATCCTATGAATAACATCATCTGTCATTCCATTCTCTTGAAACAACGAGCTTAGATATCTAAATTGTTTGCATTTTGGCACTGCAACCCCATCTAGTCTCACCTCAACTTCTCTCCTCTCATGCTGACTAAACCTGCAATGCATGTATTCGGTCTTACTTCTACTTATCTGAATCTCGTACTCTCTTACGTACTTTTCCATAGTTCAAGCTTTTGGTTGACACCATCGCTAGTTTTGCCAATCAACACATTATCATCCACAAATAACATACACCATGAGACCTCCTTGTATTGTGTATTTGTGTTGGTTAGCTCGTCCATAACTGGGATAAACAAGTAGGGACTCAATGTCGATCTCTGGTGTAAACCACTGTTATGGGAAGTTATCTATATAAGCCAGAAAATTAAAAGAGAATAAATAGAATCTCAAAGTGATTTTTAATGCCCTTCACGGAGAAGTAAAAGAAAGCTAGTAAATCCTAGAGTCGATATGTTTTACCATTTTAAGTAGAAAACTCAGTCCTAAACAATCTTAATATGATCACCCTACAGGTGTTAAATTCTCTCAACCATATTTCTCCTCAAACATAATAATTTCTACAGCCAATGTTTGATTAGCAATGAATGAAACAGGTTCAAATGGAGAAAAATGGATAGTGGGGCTTCATGTAGCCTACCCCAACTAGCTTGGGGTTAAGTTATAGTTGTTTCAATATTTGATTCTTATTACGTAATTTAGAAGTTATGTAACAATTAAGATTAAATTCACTTGGTTCAATGTTTTGAATACACCTGAAGTATGTAAACAAAAAAAAAAGAGGATATGCAGACAATTCAGTTGTATTTGGTACATATAATGAAAATGCTTAAACTGTATTTGGTACATTTTAATGAATATGCTTAAGCTGTATTTGGTACATTTTGATAAAGATGCTTAAAGTCTTAAACTGTATTTGGTACATTTTAATGAATACTGACTTAATTGTATGAAGTTAATCCACCATATCTAAAGTCTAAGATCTTGAACATGTTTGCTGTAACACCATTATATGCTACAAGTGCAACAGGGTTGGTAATATTTTTTTATTCCTAATTCTCCAATTTGAGATTGTTGTATTTGAGATTTACTCGGACATTTTACACTGTTCTATTCCAATTTTGTTATTCATTAACATAGAGGTGAACCAAAATTTAGCTATTTATGGCCACAAAATACATTAAAAAAGTACAGAACTGTCATTAGTTTGACTCATAGAGATCAACGTTGTAGTTTACGCTCATACCTGCACTATTGTATCATTCTCTGCAGCACAGTTTGGAGCGTGCTCTGCACCCAATAGCTGTACTTCAACCCCCGTCGTTGAACCTATATCCAATGAAACTCTTCCCCTTTCATCGAGGAGGCACTTAATTTCATGCGGCCCAACTAAGATTCTTGCACTTATTGAGCCATCCTTAATGTGTCCGTGTTCACGGATAACTTCTACAGCTCTTTCAAACACTCGAACTGTGGCAACTTGTGCAGGCGAGAATAATGCATCCCGGGTCTAAAGAAGATCTCAAAACAGTTAGAGAAGACATCATTTGTAAATACCTGTCAAAGTGTCATCAAGCATAATGGAAAAAATTGCATGACTAGAAGTTAAATAATGAGGAAGCAATGATAGTCACTGAACTTCAAGCGAAGATATGGTGGCAACACGCTCTTTTGACCGTAGTGCTGGAGTAGAAAACTTTATAGAAGCTCCGGTATCATTCTCTAGAGCTTTGACAATATTGGCACCCCTGCCAATCACACCTCCAGCAGCGATATAAGAGCAAAGCAATCTAAAGACTACTTTTCTTTGAGCACAGTCAGCATCCAGATTCAAAACTCTATCAACATCGGATGACAATGAATCGGCAACTGAAGAATGATTAACGGCATTTCTCGGCAAAGGTTGTATCGAGGATTTGGTATCCAAAGGGAAGTCCGCGGGTTGTTCATGGGATGCACCTCTTGAAGTAATGTGAGCTGTTTTTCTCTCAGCTGGTAAGCGAATTTGAAGACGCCGGGAAACATGAACTAATGCTTTCTTTACCGCAACAATTACACCCATTATCTGCATTGTTTTAAATAATCACTCAGAGATAGAATAAATCAAATGCATATTTTCCCCTACCAAAAAAAAATCACTTCATTTGCCACATCCGAATGTATCTCAATTTTCCATTACAGAAGACAAACTCGGAAAAAAATATCAGAGTAAGGAGTTCCTTTCTGACTTGTCAACTTGCTCTCAACTACATGAGACGTAAGCCAAATTTGCTAAAAGAAATAATGCCCCAAGAATAAATGAAAAAGAACACAAGAAAATAGTATAAAAGGATGCAAAAGTTGCGATATGCTTCCATGCAAATAGTATAAAAGGATATAAAAGTTGTGACATGCTTCCATGCTTCTCCAACACTGTCTTCCGTTGAGAACAAAGAAAAAGCCCATTTCCAGATCTAGTAAGTCCTTCATTTCACCTCAACAAATAATAACTACCTTTCCCAACTCTCGCGTCAATTCATACACTAAGTTTTCCCTACTTTCTTTTTCAATGATTGTTTTTTGGTGTGGCTATCAAACATGTGGCAACTATATCAGGGACTTTGATTTACCTCAAAGATTACCAAATTTACCAGATTCCATCTGCATCCCACTGTAAGGCAAGAGGTCAACACAAGTGTGGGGCGTGGCAGTCACACTAGAGAAACCCTTCCGTCAAAACCACATTTTATTATCATTCCAGACTCTAAGAAAGATTAGGTCCTAAGGATTGGAAATTTCATTTTTTTTCCAGTTAACATCAAAAAGTTGGTAGCAGCAAACACATTAAACTAACTATTGAAAGCGATTTGAAATGCCAATACAACAACGACACCTCAATCTCAAACAAGTTGGAATTTCTGTTTAAATCTTCTATATTCATTCTCTACCTTTATGAGGTAGGGATAATGTCTGTGTACACTCTAGCCTCCACAGACCTCACTTGTGGAATTACACTGGGTATATTATTGTTATTGTTGTTATCTTCTATATTCATTCTACTCCATTTCATTTCAGTAGTCAACAATTTGTGACAAGTTAAGGGTTCTCTCAATAGAAAACACATTAAACTAACTATTGAAAGCAATTTGAAATGTCAATACAACGACGACGACTCAATCTCAAACTAGTTGGAATTTCTATATAAATCTTCTATATTCATTCTCTATCTTTACGAGATAGGGTTAAGGTATGCATACATTCTACCTTCCCCAAACCCCACTTGTGGGATTACACTAAGTATGTTGTTGTTGTTGTTATCATCTTCTATATTCATTCCAATCCATTTCATTTCAGTACTCAATAACTTGTGACAAGTTAGGGGTTCTCTCAATCTCACTCTCATACGATCACTAATCGAACGAAAAGACTAATGCCAAACAACAAAACAATATAAACATACAACACAAACACATTACAACAACAACAACAACAACATACCCAGTGTAATCCCACAAGTGGCCGCAGTCTGGAACACAAACACATTGATTTATCCAAATAGATAAAAATCAAAACTCATTATTTTACGAACATGCCCTCACCTGAATCAATTCTTCTTCTGGGACAGCACAAGCTGGAAGCTGCTCCTTCGTCAAAACCTTAATCTTGGCACCTGTACTTCTCCTTATACCATCAACAATTACACCACCTTTTCCCATTAAAGCTCCAATTTGACCAGAAATCCCAAGCAATCTGCACCCAACTACTCCGCCTTCAACCCCACCACCACCACCACCACCATTTCCTTCAAGCTGCAAAACCCTTTCGTAAACCCGAATCAAACCTTCTTGTGCTCTAGATACTTCCACAAGCTCAACCTGCTCATTACTGCTGCAATCATCATAGCTTATACCGATTTTCTTATCGATAACTGAATCACCAATGATGTTAACGACCCGTTCGTGACAATTGGGTAACGGGTCTTCGAACCGGATTTTGCAACCCGTTTGTGCTTCGAGATGCTTGATTAAACCGCCTGAGTTACCGATTACTCCGCCAGCTGTGTTGACGTGGCAGAGTAACCGGAAATGAACTTGATCCTGTTGGAGTACTGTTGTCGGATCTCCGCCGCTGACGCCGCCGCGTTTGATCGGCGGACGGTGGTGGTGGTTTTTTTGGTTCATTTTTTTTTCTTTTTCTATGTTGACATAAAATTCTGTGTTTTTTTTTATTGCCGGAGAAAGGAGGAGGAGGAGGAGGGAGGAGGACGGCGGTGACAGTGCTGACAAAAAGTGTAGTGGTGATAATGAAATGTGAGTTAAAGAATCTGACATATATATATATATATATATACGACTTTGTAAGGACTTCAGTGTGACTCTCTGTGTGTGTGTGTTTTTCTTGGTTTCCAGATTGGATTAGTGTAAATACTTCAATTTTGAATATACATGTATATATTTAGACATTTTAATTTCTCTTTATTGTGTTAAAATATATTTATTATTTTTTCATCCCTTCTTAAGAATTTTTATGTGACTTGAATACATTAATTTATAAAATAATTATCTAGATATCTTTAAAATTAATATATCACATTATGTTAGGCGTCGACAAGATATTACAATTAAAAAAATTGAAGTGTTTAAATTATCAATTGAGAGTAAACTGAAATATTCACATATGAATTTTAAAATTAAAATATTTACTTATTAGCTGAGGTTAAATTTAAGTGTATATTTACGTGTTATGCTTTTTTTTCTTTTTTTTTCCTTGTCATAGAAGGGTGTGTTTGGATGTGAGATTATTGATTTTTTTTCTTTTTGCAGTTGGGTAATTGTAGTACTACCATAATTACAGCGAAACTAGACGGATGAGAAGGTGTTCAAAAATATATACCTAACTTTCTTGTATATATAATAGCGCTCTCTCTCTCTCTCTCTCTCTCTCTCTATGAAAGAGTGATCGGGAAGAATTCTCTTTGCCCTTTCGTATCTGACCCTAATCGATCGTTATTAGGATGAATCATACGTGGAAAAGATATAAAATCTCTTAACAAACTTGAATTCCTTACTTTGCCATTCTTTCCAGAATAGGATTTATCGAAACCTTTTTTATCAGGAAATCTATTCATATATATATATATATATATATATATATATATGTAAAATGCTTTTTACGTGTATATAATAAATAATGTATGTTATGATAAAAATTTATTTTCGACAATAGTATAATTTGCTTCTTTTTTTATCTACGATCAATTCCACTATTATGTATTTTTCAAAATTGAATTCTAAATATTCCTCCTTTTTTGGATGTGAGAATATTGAAGTTTCTTTTTGTGATTGGGTAATCATGGCTACAATATTAATTACGACAGAGCTGGAGGAAGATGTTCATCAAAACCTTCTTGATTAGAAAAATCATATTATATATATAAGATTAAAACTTTTTTTATGTGTATAAAATAAAAAAATGCATGTTTTGATGAAAATTCTATCTCTGATACTAATATAATTTACTTTTTTAGTCATTAATCAATTCTACTATTATGTATTTTGTGGACCGAATTTTAAATAGTCCTCATTTTTCCTTTCATCTATAAATAAAATTTATTTCGAACATCAATAATATAAAGTGTAAATTAAATCGAATTATCATATATATTTTTCTTTGCTTCCAATTGTCCATAAAGAGAAGTACTCCGTTTGCTTGACATGCATTCAAATTACTCTTCTTAATTTGATTTTCTTTTTGTTGCTAAAGGAAAATAACATAATTACCATTCAATCAGAAATTTTGGATCAGGTTTTAAGTATTTCGCTTTAAATATTTATTTATTTATAAATTTTAGATTAAATTTTAAAAATTTGTCATTAAGTATTGTTTGACTATATATAAATTTCGGATCAAATTTCAAAAAGTTATCTTTAAATATTTATTTGATCATAAATTTTGAATCAGATTTTGAAAATCTATCTTAATATATTTGTTTAATTGTAGATTTTGAATCAAATTTTGAAAATCTATCTCTGAAAAAATTCAAATTTTAAAAATTGGTTCAGTTTTGGGAGAAATGTAACTTTTACTCACCAAAATTCAATTTTTTTTTCCAAGCAAAAAAAAATAATATTTGGCCTCTTTGCTTTCTTTTCCTTCACTTTCCATTGTGTCACAAATATGTATCCAAACAAAGCATTAGGTTTGTAATTGTTTGCTTTAACACAAGATTCCCTACCCTTTTTTTTTGTGGAGCCATGCCTCATTTGCTACATGAACATTTTTTGGTAAAAAAAGAAATTAGTGTACGTATATTAATTAAAAACCTATATAAACCTTTTAGAGAGTTTCTAAGGAACCCATTTTCTCATATAAAATCAAAAACCAAAGTTTAGAAGTTACTTTTTTCTAAACAACAACAAGAAAGGGAATATTTGAGAATCTAATACTTAGCTAGGAAATCAAAGTTTCAAAACACACAAGAAAGAGGATGAGGGTGTTGGACAGTGGTGGGATCAGAATTTTCATAAATAAGGAAATTTAAAATATAAAGAAATAAATACATGAAAAAACTAATATTTTTGATATGATATATACGGTATATTTTTTTCCAAGAGAAGGGGTTTACCTCTTGCGCCCTCCTCGCTTCTCTGATGAGGTTTTTCTTTTAGGTAAGAATCTATCGGCGTCGAGAATTTAATTTACGTTAAATCAATAAATGCATGACATGTATTTGGATATATATAATTATCACTTAATTATGATTAATTAATATATATTTTACTTCATCATTCTAGTAAATCAAAATAACTTGAATTGGTTTCATAACGTAAATATTCGATACAAATAAGTATTTATCGTTTACTTAGGTGTCTAATTACTCATAAATGTAAGGATCGTTCTTTTTTTTTTCTTTTGGGGGCAATGAAAAAGGCCTTTATGTACTTTGCATCAAATTTGTGATTTTTGAAAGATAAAAAGCTTAGTGGAAAATGCAACTTCTTAATTACAAAGAAGGAAAGAATAAAGGAATAATAAGATTACTAATGGGATAGTTGATACTTTGTACTTAAATCTTTTTCGTTATTACACTTATTCTTTTACTGTTAATTCTTTAATATACTTTTTTTTCATGAAACCTTAAATATGGAGTACGTGAAAAGATAGCTCCAACATTTAAATGTGTGATTGTCTAAAGCAGAATGAACACCGGCGAATTTGACAAAATGGATGAGAATCCTTTCTGTTTAAATAAAAGATTTTGAGTTTATGTGCTAAAAATATTTTTTTTAAATCTTGATAGAAAATTATTTTTCTCTTAAATATATGTACGTGGTACAAATTTAAATTATGTTGATAATAAAATATGGATGACAAAACAAAAAAAAAATATTTAACATGAATTTGCCTGTCCATTTCAATTCTGGCCCAGATCATAAAAGAGCCCAAACTACTTTCAGGGCTATGGGCCTTTGCACTTTTACAATAGTACTCCATAAAAGAAAAAAAGTACTCCATATAATTTGGGGTTTGAATTGTGTGTGCTTTTGATTTGTCTTTAGAGGTTTTATATCTATATTGAAACTTTATTAAATATAAATTCGCATCGAAAAACACTATATGAAAGTACAACACTCCCTAAAAGAAAAAGAATACAAACCCAAGTTCAGACCTTTTGTTAAGAATAAAACACGATTGCTTATCACTTCGTCATAACTCTTATTGGTATACTCAATGTGCGTTGTGATCTAATGGTTCAATTAATGAAGTATGTGTAAACTTTAGATATCATGATTTAAAATTCAATAGAACCTACAAATAATGTACACAATATATTTTCACATATCTAAATTTTAGTGAACAAAGTTATACAATGCATATATTGAGACGAGAAAACTGATACCCAATAAAATAATCGAGGATAAATTAACCCCGCATCTTAATTATTCAAAAAATAATGCAGATTGCTAACCAATTTTTTCTTCCCTTCTCATGTTTTAGTCTTCCTATAATTTTGAAGATAACTTAATAAATTCTCCACATAATTGTCTTGTCTACCCCCGCCACAAAAAAGATTCTTCGCCTCTTTCACCTTTTCTCGGTAAATCTCCCCTTCTTCCTCAACGAATACCAAATTCACCGATTCAGCCAATGAGCCACGAGTGAACGACCCGTCACGATCATCTCTCGGTACTGAATACGCCATCTTTTTCTCCTCCAAAAGCCTAGCGTTTATCCCTTGATCAGCTGAAAATGTTAACAAAACCAATGGCTTCTCGAATTGTATTGCCTCGACTACTGAACTCCATCCCGAGTGAGTCAAAAATCCACCTACTGAATCATGACTCAGTATCTTGAGTTGTGGCGCCCAACTTGTGCACACAACTCCCCTCCCCTTTGTTCTTTCCTCGAAACCTTCCGGTAATTGAATCAATTCATCATCAGAATCCCCTCTTTTAGTTCTCAAAACCCAAAAAAAGGGCAACCCAGAAAGCTCTAACCCGAGTGATAACTCAGTAAGTTCGTTTTGACTCGGTTTTGCCTCGCTCCCAAACGCCACGTAAATCACTTTCCCTTTTTCTTGTTTATCAAGCCATGATTTTATCTCTCTCCATGCATCGATCTTCGTGTTGTCGTCTTCGTAAGACGTCGTCGGAAGTTGCCCCACCGGAAAAACCGGTTTCCGGTGAATATCTTCGACAACTTTCAACCATTCCGGTTCAAATTCCGAACAGCTCCTCACGAGCAAAAAATCACAATTCTCAACAGATGTATAGTAACGAGAAATATCAGAAACGTTCTCTTCCTCGCCTTTCATGGTAGCTTCGAAGATTCTCGAAACTTCGAACAGCTTGAAAGCAACAGTGGTTTCAAACGGAACCCATTTTGGGGGAACGGTGTATTCCTCCGGCGTCTTCCGAATTTCATAATCATTGTTAAATTCCGGCACCGGTCCGGTGAAACCCAGAAACGCTGCGATAAATATGCTGAAATGGGCAGTTGGAATGTTGAATTTTGAAGCAATTGAAGGAACCCAGTAAGAAGTAAAATCGAAGAGTATAAAATCAGGATTTGAATCTTCGAGAAATTTAGCCATGGGTTGTTCGAGTCCATCTTGAGCAATTTTGAGGTACTTGGCTTGATCATAAGGTAAATCAATAGTGGCTTCTGCATTTTCCGGTAGCTTTTCCACGTGGGGCAAAGGAAGTTTGACGAATTTCAAGAAGTGGGTAAGATTTGGGGGAAGTTTCGGGAGACGATCAATGTTTCTAGGAGTAGAAATGAAGGAAACCTTGTGACCCTTTTGAGCTATGAGCTTTGAGAGTTCCAAATATGGAATCATATGGCCAAAAGCTAGCCATGGAAATACTGCAATATGCAGCTTTTTGCTGTTTTCCCCCATTTCTATGCGATAAGAGTAACTGACGGTACGATTATAGATTCATGAATTTCAAGAGATAAGATCTAAGTCTAATCGATTACGACATCTAAAGTTGTAAATATGTATTAAAGTGGTGTTAGACAGTTATGTTTGATGTTGACGGTATGAACAGTAATAGATTGTGGTGGATAGTAGTGATAACTAACGATTTCACCAAAGGAAACTAGAAAAAGTGAAATATAAAGAGAAAAAAACAAAATAAACCTAATATAAATTTTAAGAATGAATATGAAAGAAGAGAATGAACAACGACTTAAAAAAAAAGAGCGTGAACAATAAAATATGAAATAAAGCTAGGCCGAAACTCTTACTACCACGCGTTCACGCCACCCTCTCGCCATCAAGCATGTGGAAGACAACCTCACACAAACATGCAACTAGTCGAGCTTAACGTTAATTTGATTTGAAAAAAAATTGGAGTCTATTCTTGTAAATTTACTTTGCTTATACTTGTATTAGATGTTTCTTTGTGTATGTATATGTGTGTTATCGCATATCGACCTATTTGAGTTCACATATTTTTTATGCAGAAATATGAATGTCAATGAATCGTTTTACCAGGTCACTTATTCTGCTATATGTTTGATAAAAAAAGAAATGCTAATTTTCATGCATTATTTTCTGCTGGTAAATAAATAGACCTTACAAAATGGCTAATTTGTATATGACTTGATTGGTTGAGAATCAGGAAAAGATTCAAGGTGTTAGTTAGAGATTCTTGAGAACTCAATAACTTTTGCGCGCATTTTATATTTGTATTGAGAAATTCAGTAAATACATATGAATTATGAATTGGCAACCCATAAACAACGTGTGTTGTTGATTTAGTGGCAAAAAAGAATTTTGTTAAGCTCTATTGCGCTCTTTATTTAGGCTTCAAATCCCCGTGGTCACCACAAAACCTTTTATTTATAAGAGATGACAAAGGAGCATACCACACACATGATCAAACTTGATTTATTTAATGTATTGCACTTTGCTCTTTTATTTCATGACGAGTTTTGAGTTAATCGGTATGTGAGTCAAACCTTCGCTCAAATAAAAATCAAAGCAGTCTTTGCACTATTAAAAGAAAAAGAAACATCCTTTACTCATGGAGATAATTGATAACCCGATAAAATTCTCAAGATGTACATAAATTGACTTGAAATGACAATTATTGAAAGGTGCAAGCAGGCCCAAGTTTGTCTTTCCCATTTCATGTTTTAGTCTTTTTATAATTTTGAAGATAACTTAATAAATTCTCCACATAATTATCTTGTCTTTCCTTGTCAAAAAAAAAGATCTTTTACCTCTTTAACCTTTTTCCTGTAAATTTCACCCTCTTTCTCAATGAGTACCAAAGTTACTAACTCAGTTATTGAGTTACGAGTAAATGACCTGTCTCTCGATCATCTCTCGGTATTGAGTACGCCATCTTCTTCTGCTCCAAGAGCCTAGCTTTTATCCCTTGATCAGCCAAAAATGTCAACAAAACCAATGGCTTCTCAAATTGTATCGCCTCCACTACTGAACTTCATTCCGAATGAGTCAAAAATCCACCTACTGAGTCATGACTCAATATCTTAAGTTGTGGCGCCCAACATGTGCACACAATTCTCCTTCCCTTTGTTCGATTTTCGAATTCTTCTGGTAATTGAATCAATTCATCATCAGAATCTCCTCTTTTAGTTCTTAAAACCCAGAAAATCAAGGACGACAAAGAGAACGTTTCTGATACTTTTCGTTTGTTTAAAACTATTGAAAAATGTGATTTTTTGCTTGTGAGGAGTTGTTCGAAATTTGAACCAGAATGGTTGAAATAAATCGAAGATATTCACCGGAAACCGGTTTTCCCGGTGGGCCAACTTCCGACGACCTCATACGAAGACGACACCACGAAAATCGAGGCGTGGACAGAGATGAAACTGTGGCTTGATCAGCAAGAAAAAAGGAAAGTGATTTATATTGCATTTGGTAGCGAAGCAAAATTTAGTCAAAATGAACTAACCGAGTTAGCACTCGGGTTAGAGCTTTCTGGGCTACCATTTTTTTGGGCTTTAAGAACTAAAAGAGGAGAATTTGATGATGAAGTGCTTCAATTACCAGAAGGGTTCGAAGAACGAACAAAGGGAAGGGGAATTGTGTGCACGAGTTGGGCGCCACAACTCAAGATACTCAGCCATGACGCAGTAGGTGGATTTCTGTCTCATTCCGGATGGAGTTCAGTAGTGGAGGCAGTACAATTTGAGAAACCATTGGTTCTGTTAACATTTTTGGCTGATCATGGGATGATTGCTAGGCTATTGGAGGAGAAGAAGATGGCGTATTCGATACCTAGAAATGATCGGGACGAATCGTTTACTCGTGACGCTGTGGTTGAGTCACTTAATTTGGTACTCATTGAGAAAGAGGGTGAAATTTACCGAGAAAAAATTAAAGAGGTGAAACATCTTTTTTGTGATAAGGAAAGACAAAATAATTATGTAGAGAATTTATTAAGTTACCTTCAAAATTATAAAAAAGACTAAAATATGAAAATGGAAGAAAAACTTGGGTTTGCATGCACTTTTCAATAATTGTGATTTTGGGTTAATTTTTGTACATCTCTATAATGTAAAAATTGTCAATGTGTGATGAATAATAATTTGATAAATAATGAGTTATACGGATTGTTACGTAAATTGTTTCCTTATTAAGGTTATTTTTTGCATTTAGTTAATGGTGGAATGCATAGACAATCTCTTATGTCTATGTATTGAGACATTGTTCGTCTGAAAATTATTTCGTATATATAAGATTAAAATGCATTTTTTATGTGTATAGAATAAATAATACATGTTTCAATGAAATTTTTATCTTCAACACTAATATAATTTGTTAGAAAATCATATTGTATATATAAGGATAAAATATTTGTTTATGTGTGTATAATAAATAATGCATGTTTTGTGGAGATATTATGTTAATTTAATAGATAATGCATGTTTTGATGGAATTTCTATCTGACATATTACATTCACGAGGCATAAATTATGTCTTATGCCTTATAAGGCACAACTTATTCCTACGAACTTATGTCAATAGAAATTAAGTTCTCTAAACTTTTGGCGAACAAGGCAAAAGTTCTTAAGACTTTTGCAAAAATTCATAATGCACAAGTAATGCTTACAAAACTTATTTTGATAGAGGCTAAGTTCTCTAAACTTTTGCCGGCTTGTAAATTAGAAGTTATACAACTTATGCCTAACAAGACAAAAGTTTTATAAATTTGACCACACCACTCAATCAAGAACTTGACCATACCATATTTAGACAAAAGTTCTCTAAATTTGACCACACTACTCAGGCTTAACATTAATTTGATTTGAAAATAAATTGGAGTTTATACTAGTAAATTTACTTTACTCGTATATTAGATGTTTCTTTGTGTATGTATGTTATCACATACCGACCTATTTGAGTTCACATAATTTTTATGCAGAAATATGAACGTCGATGAATCATTTTTCCAGGACACTTATTCTTCTATATGTTTGATGAAAAAAAATGCTAATATTTGTGCGTTATAATCTGCTGCTAAATAAATAGGCCCTACAAAATGGCTAGCTTGTACATGACTAGATTGGTTGAGAATTAGGGTGATAGGTAGGGGGTTCCTGAGAACTCAATCGCTTTTTTCGCGCGCGAATTCTGTAATTGTACTGAGAAATTCAGTAAATACATAAGAATTACGAATTGAGAACCCATAAACAAAGTGTGTTGTTGATCTAGTGGCAAAGAATTTTTTTTAAAATCTGTCCCAAAATTTAAAACCAAACAGATTTTCAAAGATAAATTTTTAAAATCTATAGTCAAACATATATTTAAAGATAAATTTTTAAAATATGATGCAACATTTATGGCCAAATATTTAAAGATAGTTTTTCAAAATTAGATCCAAATTTTATGATCAAATGCTAATTAAGTTATTTTTCTTTAGCAACAAAAAGAAAATCAAATTAAGAAGAGTAATTTGAATGCATTTCAAGCAAATGGAATTAGTAAATTTGATTGAAGATTTAAAAAGCAAATTTTATAAGACATGACAAAGGAGCGTACCATACTCATGGTCAAACTTGATTTATTTAATTTATTGCACTTTCTCATTTATTTTGTGACGAATTTTGAGTTAATCGGCATGTGAGTTAAGCCTTCCCTCAAATAAAAATCAAAGCAAACTTCACACAATTAAAAGGAAAAGAAGCATCCCCTAATCACGGAGATAATTGATACCCCGATAAAATTATAAAAGTGTACATAAATTGACCAGAAATCACAATTATTCAAAGGTGCAAGCAAACCCAATTTTTTCTTTCCCATTTCATGTTTTAGTCTTTTTATAATTTTGAAGATAACTTAATAAATTCTCCACATAATTATCTTGTCTTTCCTTGTCACAGAAAAGATCTTTTACCTCTTTAACCTTTTTCCTGAAAATCTCACCCTCTTTCTCAACGAGTACCAAATTCACTGACTCAGCCACCGAGTCACGAGTAAACGACCCGTCTCGATCATCTCTCGGTATAGAATACGCCATCCTTTTCTCCTCTAAGAGCCTAGCATTTATCCCTTGATCAGCCAAGAATGTTAACAAAACCAATGGCTTCTCGAATTGTATTGCTTCAACCACTGAACTCCATCCTGAATGAGTCAAAAATCCACCTACTGAGTCATGACTCAGTATCTTGAGTTGTGGTGCCCAACTCGTGCACACAATTCCCCTTCCATTTGTTCGTTCTTCGAACCCTTCTGGTAATTGAATCAATTCATCGTCTGAATCCCCTCTTTTCGTTCTCAAAACCCAAAAAAAGGGTAATCCAGAAAGCTCTAACCCGAGTGATAACTCAGTGAGTTCGTCTTGACTCGGTTTCGCCTCGCTCCCAAACGCCACGTAAATCACTTTCCCTTTTTCTTGCTTGTCAAGCCACAGTTTTATCTCTCTCCATGCATCAATCTTCGTGCTGTCGTCTTCATACTTCGTTGTCGGAAGTTGGCCCACCGGAAAAACCGGTTTCCGGTGAATATCTTCGACAACTTTCAACCATTCCGGTTCAAATTCCGAACAGCTCCTCACAAGCAAAAAATCACAGTATTCAAAAGTTTTATAGATACGAAACATATCAGAAACGTTTTCTTCCTCGCCTTTCATGGAAGCTTCGAAGATTCTCAAAACTTCGAACGGCTTAAAAGCAACGGTGGTTTCAAACGGAACCCATTTTGGGGGAACGGTGTATTCCTCTGGCGTTTTCCGAATTTCATAATCATTGTTCAATCCCGGCACAGGTCCGGTGAAACCTAGAAACGCGGCGATGAATATGCTGAAATAGGCTGTCGGAATGTTGAATTTTGAAGCAATAGAAGGAATCCAATAAGAAGTAAAATCGAAGAGTATAAAATCAGGATTTGAATCTTCGAGAAACTTAGCCATGGATTCTTCGAGTCCATCATGAGCAATTTTAAGGTACTTTACTTTTTCATAAGGTACATCAATAGTGGCTTCTGCATTTTCAGGTAATTTTTCCACGTGGGGCAGAGGAAGTTTTACGAATTTCAAGAATTCGGTAAGATTTGGTGGAAGTTTTGGGAGACGATCAATGTTTCTAGGAGTAGAAATAAAGGAAACTGTGTGACCCTTTTGAGCTATGAGCTTCGAGAGCTCCAAAAACGGAATCATATGGCCAAAAGCTAGCCATGGAAATACCGCAATATGCAACTTTTTGCTATTTTTTGCCATTTTTGTGTGCTATGTAGAGAGCTTTGATATTATTATTTTTTTCTGTGATGCAAATGGGAGCTCTGGTTCTTGGACTTTATAATTAAATTCATGTATCAGAATTAATTATTATTCAACTCTCGGTTGGATTTCTATATTTTTATATTTGTCTTGTGGAATCGAATCATTTTAATATATACTTTTATATCATTTGAATATATACTTTTATATTGATGGTTGATTGGTTTTCCCACCCAGCTATTGACTTAAAAATATTATCAATCCACTTGCATTTTCTAGGAAGGTGTGTTCTTGTAATACCTTATCAGTAAATAATAAAGTAGTAATATAATATAAGCAGGAAATGAGTAAATCATGTCAATAGTGTTTGTAAGAGATGTGGGTTAGAAATTGTAGAACACATATTTTTTCACTGTCATGATTCTTAAATAATTTGGAAAATTAGCTCTATTAATTGAAATGATCTTGACAATTATATTACTGACTTTTCTTTGTGATGGAATGATAAGATTAATATGACTAAAACATGTTCTATTTCTTCTAGTGTTTTGAATTTAATAGTAATGATAATGTGGCATGTATAGAAGTCTAGGAATATGTGGAGTTTTAATAATGAATTAATCGACCCTTCAGGTATTTGCAAATGTTATAAAGTATTATTATTGTAGTGAATGTCTACCTTATTATGTTTTTTAGGAGAAAAGTTAGGAAATCTAACTTTGGGACTAAGTCAGTTTTTCCTATAAATAAAGGGGTTTTCCTTTATTATAATTCACTCCAAGAGGAATCCCTCAAGAGAAATAAGAACTTCTCTCTTCTTCTCTACTATATTCTTCTTCCTTCTTACTTTAATAGTTTATGACACGTTATCAGCACGAGTTTCTAACCAAATTAATTGACAAAGCTTATGTCACTTTGTGTGTTGCGGTGATCGTCCGTTGAAAAAGTGAGGCTATGATTATTACCATCATGGTGATACTGCATAACAGCATAATGGGATTAGGACGTACCTTGCTAAAAAAAAAAAATAAAAAAATGTAAGTTATTTGTACAACAAAAGATATTAAGGTACTGGCCAATACAAGTAAGTAATTTGAGGGTCTTTTGCTTAATCTTGATTTGATCATTATTTATTGGTTACGTGATATGTATATTAAAGATTGATATATCTTGATTTGTTTACGTGATATGTAACAAAAGAAAAGATTATTGTGTGAATGAAATCCGCCCTATTAATTTGCTCCATTCCATGGGTGAATGTGGTAGCAATGCATAATAATAAGTCTGAAAAAAGGACAAGTGATTGAATATATGAATATAGACGTGGAAGACAACAATAATCATAGACCCCTAAAGCAATAATTGCTTTGAAGCGTGGTATAATCTGAAAGATATGTTAGAGAAAGATTCTCTACATTATATGTATGCCTCGATTTGCTCCTGAAGTAGCAATATCTTGAAAGAGGTTATAAGCTATCATAATTTTGATAGAATTAAGGCACGATTATATTCCATTCCTGAGGGATGAGAATTTCGATTATTATAAATATAGATCCATTCGATGAAGTGAATGTGATAATATTTAGTAATGCATATAAATGCAGATGTGCACTTGGTTGTGACTACATCACAACCCACCTCCGGAAGAGGTAGAATAATTGGAAAATTGAATATCTCCAAAGTTACTATGATAAAAAACACGTATGTGAAAAGTTATCTGAGCATGGTGAGATCAATGCCACAATAAACTTCTAGTTTATTGATATAAAATTCATGTCATAGTAAACCAGAAGTTTACTAAAGCAAAAGGCACATTGCATGGTAAACTTGGAGTTTACTAGAAGAAACAGTTTTATTTGTTGCCTTGAACGATTCTGCCATCGGAGATGTGCATATTGAGTATTAAACATATATTGAAGAACTAAAAGATTCTTCAAGAATTGATTAGGTTGTTTGTTCTCATGGATAAGTTGATTGGATCAACTAATATTGGGATGGGATCCTCTAAATTCTGAAAAGTATAAAAGGTGAATATAGGCCCGTTCACCTGTCATGTGATATCTTAAATAGATGCATCAATTAGAGATAAGATGATCACATGTACGCTTATTGTCAACTTGCAGTTTAACATTCGCAAAGTTGCTTACTTAGTATAAATTGAGTTAAGAGCATAATTTTCAGATTGTGTAATCAAGACGATTGATCTTGATAATGTTGATTTCGGCGTTGAATGCCTTCAAATAAATAGCTGAACCATTGCTTATGAGAACAAAACTTTGTGTTGGTCTGAAATATGATATATTGTATACAATAGCACTTATATGCATTTAGACCAATAAATTATGATTAATTTCTCTCTCAATTGATTCACGGTCAGGAATCAAATATTTTTCATCTAGTTATTTTTAATTAATGTGCGGTATATGATTAATGGATATACCATGGTGCACAAAGATGGATTCCTCTAAGAAGATAGAGGATATATGTTAGCATTTCTAACATAAGGGGAGAGAATAAACATTTATGAAATATGTTATGGATTATCATCAATATGATCCTCATTCAAAAGATAATTCAAGTCAAATGCTAGAAGCATTTGCTGACCCAAAGTTGATTTCATATTTAGCTGTAAATGCTCCTATTAGATGTCCCGGAAGGACAATGTCTACTGCATGCATGGAGCATGATAGACCAATCGGTTCCAAGTGCAATAATCCTTGAAAAGGAAAGAGGAGCAAATGATCATAAACAAAAAGGAAATGTGCTCTTGAAGAGCTTATGACATAACACTTTATGAGACCTCATGAGAGGTTCAGGTACCTGTAAAATATAAAGTAATGAGATCTCAATAAGTTATGTCTTATTATGAATCGATACAAATAATATATCATCGATGATATCTTTGATACAATATAGCGCAATATTGTAAAAGATTATGAGGATCTGAATTCTATGCCTATTAAAGCATGTTGACGTAGAAATATTTATCAAATGACATGAAATGATGCATCTTGGTAAGCGTAAAGTTTATTTGACTTGCAATCTAGACACTAGAAGATGTCGTTGTGTCTGTTGAGAAAATTGATATGAAAATCCTGAAGGATTCAAAATGCCTGAAGCATTTATAAGTTTTTGAAAAACTTATTTATAATCCTCATATGGATTAAATCTATCAAAGTTGATGTACTAGAATCACCTTAATGACGTAGGGTATAAAAAATGACATTGTTTACCCTTGATCTTTCATATTGTTATACAAGTTGATGACTTGAATTGAAACTTTTGGAGAGTTTTCAAAAGCAATAGATTATCTGCCGAAAGAAGTTGAAATGAGAAACATGCAGAATTTGATTGGTCCTAAAGTATCATATCTTGTATAATTGTTGCATTTACATATCTTGCTATAACTATGAGCATGATATAGTTTCGCTTCTACATGGAGATATTGAAATAAGATCAATTGCAAGTTCTGATATGAATGTGTTTATCCTAACAAATATTGTCAAGGTTTTGTTGGTAATGAAATGCAGGGCACTTATAGGATATAGATAAAGTTTGATCTCAAGTAAATCATATGTGTTCAAATGTTAATGCCATATCTTGATGATCTACAAAACAGTATATTGTAGCTACTTTATCAAATCATCCTGAGATAATATGCAGCATGCATAGCACAATTGAAGGGAGGATTCATAAAAGAAGATAGAACGAAGCACATTTCACCAAAGTTTTTCTACACACATGAACTCCAAAGGAATGGTGATATCAACGTGCAACAGATTCGTTTGAGTAATAATATGACTGCTTTATTCACCAAGTCTCAACCAACTACAACTTTTGAGAAGATGGTGCACAAGATTAGGATGCGAAGATTCAAGTCTTTGAATTGATGTTTTCATCAGGGGGAGTTAATACGCGTTGTACTCTTTTTCCCTCACAAGGTTTTGTCCCACTGGATTTTCCTTGTAAGGTTTTAATGAGGCAGCCAAAAATACGTATTATAGAGATGTGTACTCTTTTTCCTTCACTAGAATTTTTCCCATTGAGTTTTATCTAGTAAGGTTTTAACGAGGCACATTATCTATCAAATAGACATTCAAGAGGGAGTGTTATAAAGTATTATTATTGTAGTGAATATCTACCTTATTATGTTTCTTAGGAGAAAAGTTAGGATCTCTTCTTCTCTACTATATTCTTCTTCTTTCTTACTTTAATAATTTATAACAACAAAAGCTTTATTTGAATATAATGAATATCTTGATATAATACTTGCTAATTCCTCAAATGGAAATTTCCAAGAAAATTATGAATGTCAATTAAGAGTGCCCGAATGAATCTCAAGAATAGTCCAATTAAGATAAAATTTACATAATTATTTTCGCAAAAATCGATGTGGATTCACTATATTTTTATATTTGTTCCTTGTCGAATATGCTAAGTATATATACTATTTTAATATTGATCATTGATAGGTCATCTTTCCCAGAAAATAATCTAAAAAATTGTTGGTGGATCATCACCAACAACTAGGCAGACAAATATAAGTATTCTTTTGCAAAATGGTCAGCACACGAATGTTTTATAGTCCTAGTTGGTGGGCGCAAGGGGATTTATTCAAACTTGCTTTACAGAAAATTTATACTTTGATATATATATATATGGACAGAGATAAAAGTTCAGATGCAATTTCATAATCAAATAAATATCAAGTAATTTTGTCCGTCATGATAGAATAGATGAAAATAAATTACCTAGTATATATTTTTGTTCTGCTGAAATTTGAATCAAAGATTTTATAATTGTTAAGTCACTTCATTAACTATTAAGTCGTGATATTTTTATTTAAGCCTTGATAATCAGAGATATTCAATATTACGTTGGTGAGATATTCAATATTGAGTCACTAAATTTGATACTCATTGATAAAGAGGGTGAAATTTACAGAGAAAAGATTAAAGAGGTGAAACATTTTTTTTGTGATAAGGAAAGACAAAATAATTATGTAGAGAATTTATTAAGTTACCTTCAAAATTATAAAAAAGACTAAAATATGAAAATGGAAGAAAAACTTGGGTTTGCATGCACTTTTCAATAATTGTGATTTTGGGTTAATTTGCTTACATCTCTATAATGTAAAAATTGTCAATGTGTGCTGAATAATAATTTGATAAATAATGAGTTATACGGATTGTTACGTAAATTGTTTCCTTATTAAGGTTATTTTTTGCATTTAGTTAATAGTGGAATGCATAGACAATCTCTTATGTCTATGTATTGAGACATTGTTCGTCTGAAAATTATTTCGTATATATAAGATTAAAATACATTTTATGTGTATAGAATAAATAATACATGTTTCAATGAAATTTTTATCTTCAACACTAATATAATTTGTTAGAAAATCATATTATATATAAAGATAAAATATTTGTTTATGTGTGTATAATAAATAATGCATGTTTTGTGGAGATATTATGTTTATTTAATAGATAATGCATGTTTTGATGGAATTTCTATCTGACATATTACATTCACTAGGCATAAATTATGTCTTATGCCTTATAAGGCATAACTTATTCCTACGAACTTATGTCGATAGAAACTAAGTTCTCTAAATTTTTGACGGACAAGGCAAACATTCTTAAGACTTTTGCAAAAATTCATAATGCACAAGTAATGCCTACAAAACTTATTTTGATAGAGGCTAAGTTCTCTAAACTTTTGCCGGCTTGTAAATTAGAAGTTATACAACTTATGTCGAACAAGACAAAAGTTCTTTAAATTTGACCACACCACTCAATCAAGAATTTGACCATACCATATTTAGACAAAAGTTCTCTAAATTTGACCATACTACTCAGGCTTAACATTAATTTGATTTGAAAATAAATTAAAGTTTATACTAGTAAATTTACTTTACTCGTATATTAGATATTTCTTTGTGTATGTATGTTATCACATACCGATCTATTTGGGTTTACATAATTTTTATGCAGAAATATAAATGTCGATGAATCATTTTTCGAGGACTTGATATAATACTTGCTAATTCCTCAAATGGAAATTTCCAAGAAAATTATGAATGTCAATTAAGAATGCCCGAATGAATCTCAAGAATAGTCCAATTAAGATAAAATTTACATAATTATTTTCTCAAAAATCGATGTGGATTCACTATATTTTTATATTTGTTCCTTGTCGAATATGCCAAGTCTATATACTACTTTAATATTGATCATTGATAGGTCATCTTTTATAGTCCTAGTTGTGGGCGCAAGGGTATTTATTAGAACTTGCTTTACAGAAAATTTATACTTTGATATATATATGGACAGAGATAAAAGTTCAGATGCAATTTCATAATCAATAAATATCAAGTAATTTTGTCCGTCATAATAGAATAAATGAAAATAAATTATCTAGTATATATTTTTGTTCTGCTGAAATCTGAATCAAAAACTTTATAATTGTTAATTCACTTCATTAATCACTAAGTCATGATATTTTTATTTAAGCCTTGATAAACAGAGATATTCAATATTACGTCGGTGAGATATAGTAATATGTGTATCCAATGGAATAGTCAAAGTAACGCAAAAGTTGACTTGGATAGTTAAAAATATCTTCACTTGAATGATTCCACAAGGGACAAAAAATTAAAGTTGTATTAAATGTTATCATAATTAGTTGGACTGTTCTTAATTATTGAAGTCTAGTAGTTTCTACGAGTATGCAATAATTAAAATAGCTTCAATTGAGAAAAAATAAATAATCAAAGCTCTACACAAAAATGGCGGAAAATAGCAAAAAGTTGCATATTGCAGTATTTCCATGGCTAGCTTTTGGCCATATGATTCCGTATTTGGAGCTCTCAAAGCTCATAGTTCAAAAGGGTCACAAAGTTTCCTTTATTTCTACTCCTAGAAACATTGATCGTCTCCCAAAACTACCCCTAAATCTTGCCCAATTCTTGAAATTCGTAAAACTTCCTTTGCCACATGTTGAAAAGTTACCGGAAAATGCAGAAGCCACTATTGATGTACCTTATGAAAAAGTAAAGTACCTCAAAATTGCTCAAGACGGACTCGAAGAACCCATGGCTAAGTTTCTCGAAGATTCAAATCCTGATTTTATACTGTTCGATTTTGCTTCTTACTGGGTTCCTTCAATTGCTTCAAAATTCAACATTCCGACAGCCTATTTCAGCATATTCATCGCTGCGATTCTGGGATTCATCGGACCTGATCCGGGATTGAACAATGATTATGAAATTCGGAAAACGCCAGAGGAATACACCGTTCCCCCGAAATGGGTTCCCTTTGAAACCACCGTTGCTTGCAAGCTGTTCGAAATTTCGAGAACTTTCGAAGCTTCCATGAAGGATGACGAAGAGAACGTTTCTGATATTTTTCGTTGGTTTAAAACTATTGAAAAATGTGATTTTTTGCTTGTGAGGAGTTGTTCGGAATTTGAACCAGAATGGTTGAAATTAATCGAAGATATTCACCGGAAACCGGTTTTTCCGGTGGGCCAACTTCCGACAACCTCATACGAAGACGACACCACGAAAATGGAGGCGTGGACAGAGATGAAACTGTGGCTTGATCAGCAAGAAAAAGGGAAAGTGATTTATATTGCATTTGGTAGCGAAGCAAAACTGAGTCAAAATGAACTAACCGAGTTAGCATTGGGGTTAGAGCTTTCTGGGCTACCCTTTTTTTGGGCTTTAAGAACTAAAAGAGGAGAATTTGATGATGAAGTGCTTCAATTACCAGAAGGGTTCGAAGAACGGACAAAAGGAAGGGGAATTGTGTGCACGAGTTGGGCGCCACAACTCAAGATACTCAATCATGACTCGATGGGTGGATTTTTGACTCATGCGGGATGGAGTTCAGTAGTGGAGGCAGTACAATTTGAGAAACCATTGGTTCTGTTAACATTTTTAGCTGATCATGGGATGATTGCTAGGCTATTGGAGGAGAAGAAGATGGCGTATTCGATACCGAGAAACGATCAAGACGGGTCGTTTACTCGTGATGCCGTGGCTGAGTCACTAAATTTGGTAATCGTTGAGCAAGAGGGTGAAATTTACCGAGAAAAGATTAAAGAGGTAAAAGATCTTTTCTGCGACAAGGAAAGACAAAATAATTACGTGGAGAATTTACTTAGTTATTTTCAAAATTATCAAAAGATTACAATTTGAAAAGGGAAGGAAAACTTGGGTATGCAATGCACCTTTCAATAATTGTGGCTAATTTAAATACGGCTTAATTATTTTATCGAATATCTATTATATCTTCGCAAGTAAAGGATGCTTCCTTTTCTTTTACGTATTATATATTAAAAACCTATAATATGGTAAAAGTACAAAAGTTGCTTTGCTTTTTATTCGAGGGGTGATTTAGTTTTCGTACCATTATGTAAGAATTGTCTACTATGTGTGATCAATAATAATTTGATAAATAATGTAATATATACGAATTGTTATGTAGATTGTTTACTGGTTGAGTTTATTTTTTTGCATCATTTAATCGTGAATACATAGACAATTTTTATATTTGTCGATAAATTTTATTTAAATATTCAAAATACAATAAATTTTCGTTAAACACTTAAATATATAATAAAGTGTTTTCATTAGATATTTTTTACTTGAATTTTAAAACAAACTTTTACACGCATTTTTAAGTGTCCGTTACTTCAATAATTAAACTAACCACTTAAACTATATCATATTATTTAATTATACATATTAATCTCAGTAAACCATAAAACTTAAGGTCTCAATTAAAGATCTCATGCTCGAATCATGAAAATGAAAAAAAAAAACTCTAATAGAGAACACTTTTACCTTTAATGGATCTTACGCAACGCATATCCAGATTAGTCGATATGCTCCAAATGGAATACCAAACATAGAGTGGGAAACCAGGAAAACTAAACAGGCCATGAGTTATTTAGGTATATCAAACGTCCGAGTAAATAACACGTGAAATAACACATTTAAACATATTAATAGCGTAAACAATATTTATAGCATTAATGTTAGCATATATGAGTTAAACTCTTTAAATTTCCATTATTTACTTGAAATGAAGTTTGTTGACTATGAAAATATGAAGACAGATTCAAAATTTAAATTTGATGATTCAACATTTAAGATTTTTAAAATAAAATTAATTATATTTTTAAAGTTATGAATTTATATCTTGGCACGGCTCAAGTACACGTATTGTCCATTTTAAGTTTAGGCCCACACAAATTTTTATTTTTTGATATACGCCATGTCGAGCCCCAAAAATGTGCATGCCATATGAATTTGAGTTATGTCTTATAAGACTCTTTGTTTTTCTCTCAAAACTTCTCAATTAAAGATCTCAAGTTCGAATTATGAAAAATGAAAAAAAAAATCTAATCAATAATATCCAAATTATTTGATATATATGCCCCCAAAACGGAGTACCAAACATAGAGCGGGAAAGCAGGAAAAACAAATAGGCCATAAGTTGCTTAGGTATATCAAACATCCGAGTAAATAACATGTGCTATAATATATTTAAATATATTGATAGCGTAAAAATACTTACAATATTATTAGCGTATATGAGTTAAACTCTTTATATTTCCATTATTTACTTGAAATGAAGGTTGTTGCTTCTGAAAATTTGAAGACAAATTTAAAAATATTTAGATTTGATGATTCAACCTTTAAGATTCTTAGAATTAAATTAATTATATCTTTAAAGTTATTGATTTATATCTTAGCACAACCCAAGTCCACAAATTTATTTTTCGAACTATATTTATGTCTTATAAGACTCTTCACTTTTCTCTCTCACTCTAATATAAAATTCACTTAAAATGTCATATACCTCTCTTCTTTAGAAGTTTATCGACCTAAAATTCTGTCAGTCCTGCTTGATCTCTCCCTCATCCAAGGACATCACATGTTTTTCCTTTGAAATTCACTTTAATTTTCTATTCAATTATTGTCACTTTAATTTTCTATTCAATTATTGTCATGTGTCTTGTCATCTTCTTCTTTTCTCCCCATTGCTCTGCAGATTCATTTGGGGGTTGGTGAGATCTGTCATAAAATTTAATATTTGTGAAGAAATCAATTAATATTGTAATTATTTAATAAGTGATCTCCAGGTTACTTGTATAAATATATTTTATGTTGTAATATTAAAACTTGGAGAAGTGAAGGGCAAAGAAAAATCTGAATTAATCAGATTTAATGAGAATTTTTTCAGTCCTATAGTCATATTCAAGAAATTTAGATTAGTCGATTAATAAATTTCGAATACATGACTAAGATGAGTTGTCAAATTAAATTAGGTTTTTACAAATTATGACTATTGAGAAAACAACATATATGAATAAATAAAAAAATAAAAAAATAATTATTTTATGAAATACATATTCAATGAATGGATGTCCATACACATTCCCTAAGTTACATTAATCTTTTGTGGATAAAGAATGTATCTATCAATTTGGCTCTTAATGTTGGTGACCTTTGAAATGATTTCTCAACCTATAAATAGGAATGTTATTCACCATTGTAAGATACACTTGAATAGAGGAAAATTTCTCTCCCTTCTCTACTTATATTGTCTACTTACCTTCATGGTTATATTATTCCGAGCTTGATTTCTGAGAAAGCGAACGGTCAGCGCGAAGGTTCAAGACTTAAGCGAGCGTTAGCGAAGCTAGATTCTCATAGCGAGGCGCTTCGAGTTAGCGAAGCGTTGTAGTAACGCCGAAGCCCTAAGTGCTATAATGCTGAGCCAAGGACGCTCCGCCTTCTCTATAGAAGCAGTCAACTTAGTTCTGAACGAATTAGCTTTTACGCTGGCCTCTTCGACCTTTCTTGGGTTCACTAGAAATGTCATCAAAGCTCTCTCTTCCTATCCGACCTAAGGCAGCCATCAAACCCTGTCGGATAGAAGTCTACTATAACCGGCTCATCTGCCGAGTTAGACCGCTAGCATCTTACCAACCATCTTCAGTCCCTACCCCCATCTTTCTCTATCCCGTCACGAGCAATCGAATTTTTTGAAATGTGAAAGAAATTTTCGGTTAGAGAGCTCATTCAAGCTTGAAGCTTGTTCGAAAAAATCCAATTGCGCTCGCCTGACGCCCTATCTTTCGCCTAGGTGGAGAGGAGGCTGATGTACCTCATAGTTGGGTTGTACCTTTCTTAGGTGTCAAATGTGATGCTGTACCTGATCGTTTAAATCTGACCTCTATTTCGATACAACAAGAAGGAGTTTACTATGGTCAGTGCAGTGAGATTTGTGGAACTAATCATGCCTTTATGCCTATCGTCGTAGAAGCTATTCCTAGGAAAGATATTTTACAACAAATTGAAAAATCTTTAGTAGACTAGAGAATTATTGTTAGCAAATATTCTTCTTATTAGAAAAGACAAATTCAGTCAATGTTAGGTAACTTGTCTTTTTTGTGAAAAAAAATTAACAATATTATAACAAGAATATGACATAAATTTCATCATCTCAATAAAAAAACATGAATATTAAACTAATATAATACAAGGTTATGATGTTACATAAACTAGACAAATTTAATCAATATATGTAACATTATCTTTTATAAAAATAATTACTAACAAGAACAAGACATAATTTTCACCATCATCTTAATTAAAATTATGTATATTATACTAATCCAATACAAGGCTATAATGTTAAATAAATTAGACAACTTTAAACAATGTAAGTAACATGTCTTTTATGAAAATAATAATTGACCATTTTTAATTTAACAAGAATAGGACATAATTTTCACTATCAACTCAATAAAAAAAAACATGAATATTAAACTAATTTATGTACAAAATTATGATGTTAAATAAACTATAGAAACAACGAATTCACTTCACTTCAATTCATACACACCATGGATGAGACTAAAAAGCTTCATGTTGTATTATTCCCATGGTTAGCTTTTGGTCACTTAATTCCATTTTTTGAACTTGCCAAACAAATTGCAAGAAAGGGTCACAAGGTCTCCTATGTTTCAACTTCTAGAAACATCGATCGACTCCCAAAACTTTCTCAAAATTTAAATTACTCCATAGATTTCGTGAATCTTTCTCTACCTTTAACCAACGGTCTACCAGAGTGTGCAGAGGCCACAAAGGATGTACCACTTGACAAGGTTCAATACCTCAAGAAAGCTTTTGATGGACTTGAACCCGAGTTGACTCAATTCCTCGAAGATTCGGTCCCTGATTGGATCATTTACGATTTTACCCCTTATTGGTTACCCCCCATCGCGGGTAGACTTGGAATTTCATGTGCCTTCTTAAACACGTTTAATGCATGGTCTAGTGTATTTTTTGGTCCGATGAATGACATAAACGATGCAAGTCTTCGAAGGACAAAGCTCGAGGACTTCACCGTTCCACCAAAATGGATCCCTTTTCCATCCAATATTGCGTACCGTCTCTATGAAATAAAGAGGTATTGGTGAATAATAATTCAAAATTTGATCTATATATACCTTTTATTTGGTATAGTAGTTCCTAATTTCACAATTTGTTGGTCAAAATAGGTTCTTAAATTGTGCTACTAGTTGAGGATGTATCTGAATTTTATTTTTTTGTTAAGCCTAAGCTTATATAAACATGCATGTTCAATCCACTACTAAAAAGAAAGAGAAATTAGCAACGGACAGATTTTATAGCTAAACAGAAAAATCTGTTACTAATCAATCCTATTTTGCGATGAATTAGCAAAAAACTCTATTAATTAGGAGCAATTTAGCAATAGATTAGCGATGTTCATAGCTAATTTCAATTATTATTTTGTTCATTTGTTGTAGTGATCTGGAAATACCAAGTTAGTTCTTAGGTTTCTCTCCATTCTCTTAGTAGTTGTTTGGCCATGTTTCATTGTGAAAATAGAAAAAAAAAAGTAGTTTTTTATTTCAAAGTAAAAATGATATTTGGAAATTGGAGTTGTGTTTGGCTATGAAATAAATTAGAGTTGTTTTTGTATTTTTTTGTGTAATTTATAGTGGAAAAAGTGAATTTTTTTTATTTTTTTTTGGAATTTCTAAAAATTCCTGAAAAAAAAGTGAAAATAGAATTTTCCTGAATTTTATGGCCAAACATGTTTTCTGGAGTTCAAGTGAAAAAAATTTCATGCCCAAACACCCCTTTAGTCTTTGTTCCTAATTTTCATATTCTATTTAAATTACCAACAGGTTTTTTGGCTATGCACAAGAAAATGTTTCCGGTGTTTCCGATTGGCATCGATTCGGAACTTCGGTTTCCGGTTGTGACGTGATTCTGATTCGGAGTTGTAACGAGTTAGAGAGAGAATGGTTAGATCTTCTTCCCGAGCTTCATCAGAAACCTATCGTGTCAGTTGGCCTATTGCCACCTTCGGTACATGATACCGAAGGTGACAAAGACGACTCCTCATGGGGTTTTATTAATAATTGGTTAGCCATGCAACGTGAAAAATCCGTTGTCTACGTGGCACTCGGTACAGAGGCGACTCCGAGTCAAGATGAACTCACTGAGCTAGCTCATGGTCTGGAGCTATCAGAGTTGCCATTTTTCTGGGCTCTGAGGATTAACCAACACGATTTTGTATCGTTAAAGTTACCAGAAGGTTTCCAGGAACGTACCAAAAACCAGGGGATAGTCTGGATGAGCTGGGCCCCGCAACTCAGGATATTGGATCATGACTCAGTCGGCATGTTCTTGACTCATTGTGGTTGGGGTTCAATTATAGAAGGGCTTCAATTTGGAAAACCACTTGTTATGTTGCCTTTTTTGGGAGATCAAGCACTAAATGCAAGAGGTTTGGAAGAAAAAAAGTTGGGATTTGAAATTCCAAGAAATGAAAATGATGGAACTTTGACACAAAATTCAGTGGCTGATTCACTCAAATTGGTGATGAATGATGAGAAGGGGAAAATTTATTGGGAGAAAGCAAATGAAGTGAGAAAAATATTTGGAAATAGAGATTTGAACAACAAATACATAGATGATTTTATTGAGTATCTTCATAAGAACATATGCCTAGCTAGTAAGGGATAATGAAAAATGAATTATGAAATTTAAACAATCATCTACTGTGGATTGAAGTCTCACAAACTAATTCCTACAGGTACCCATAGTAGGCTGGTCGCCCTACCTATACCTATCATCATATCGGTCCCTAGGCTCCATTGCTGGAAAGGCTCGGCTTCAAAACCTTATTGTTGTATTTAAGGGAAAAGAATTCAAAAATAACTTGTTGATGCACTTATTAATGTTTCATTTTCTTTTTAACACTATTAATGTAATATATTTCTTTGTTATCAATTTATCACTTGATTTCTCATATGGTTGCTCCACTAATAGTTATTATCTCAGAAAGTTATATTTTTTCTTGATTTCAATTTTCTTAAATAAGAAAAAACTTTCTGAGATAATAATTATTTGCTGAGTGACCGTATGAATAAAAAAATCATCAACTCCTAATATATGTAAAAGTTAATTTCCAATTTATGGTAAAATAGAGCAACAAATGAATATGAAGAAATCATTATATATACGGCAGCTTTGTTGATTTATCACGTTCATATATTCTTGAAGTGCTCTTAGTTTTCAGGATAATGTCTTAGTGACAAAAGAATTGATTCGTCAAAAGCAATTTGAGGTATGGTCCAAATGAATACATTCCTTTTGATTGGTAGGAATTAATTTTCTTTCCATTAATCTAATAAATTGAAGTGCGGAGAAAGAACTTTCACTAAGAAATAAAAATTATAAAAAAGTACTGAACACACAAAAAATAGATAAGGGGATTCAACGAAAGTGGTTCGCATTCTAGGAGCACTTCTTGAACAAACATAATTCTTGGAATTATGGTTTCATGAATGACCAGTTGGTTGATATTTATACAAAAACGTAGAAAAAGTCATAATATGAATATCTACTTGGCAAGTTAGGCATTCAGAATCCTCATGCTCTAACTTGAGGAGAGTAATGAAGTAAATATAATAAATTACATTGATAGTAATTATGTAATTGTTATAATTATCGAAAAGAATTATTATAATCCTATTGGAACAAGAAAATCAAGCATATACTATAAAAGAAGGTGATATTGTGAATATTGAATAACAAGAAGAGAAAATTTCTCTTGTACATGCTTCTGTCATTCTTCGTTTTCGCATCTTTATTTTTACATATGAAAAATAGAATATGACAGTAAATAAAATACTCCAATGAAAAGAGGCGGATCAATTAAGAATTTTAAGTCTATAATTCTGGATTACAATCATTTTTACTTATTAAATTTGTAATAAATAATTTATGCTTATTAAGTTAATTTCTTAAAATAAATATAAAGTTTAAGTTTAAATTATTAGATTTTATCAAATTCGTAACTTGTAGGGTAAATTCACCACTAATAACAAAGGGTAGCAAAGTACAAATTCATAAAGAATCTAAACATCACATCATTGATTTAACATCAACCAAAAAGAACAAAACATTTACAAAGGAAAGTAGGAAAGATTTCCCTAAATGGAGTATTTTATTTTGTCTTACATCAAGATTTAAAATATTGTATGCTTTTTGTCTCATTTTCTGTGATACTTTTTTTTAAAATATCATGTCAAGTATAATAATATCGCATAAAATGAAGCGGAAGAAGTATCTATTTATTCTTCTCTTCCCTATGATTTTCCAAGAACTTAATCAAATTTTCTATGTACTTATCATGAAGCTCTTTGTTACCAAATATGGAACTCATTTCTTTTGCTTTCTCTTGAATTAAATTTCCATCATTTTCCACCATCACTAGCTTCACTGAGTTGGCTACCGTGTCACTCGTGTAGGACCCGTCCTTTTCGTTTCTTGGTATTTCTATACCGACCCTTTTATCTTCTAGAATTCTAGTGTTCAGTCCTTGATCGACCAAAAAGGGTAACATAATCAACGGATGACCAAACATAAGCCCTTCTATAATCGAGCTCCATCCACAATGAGTCAAGAATCCGCCAACTGAGTCATGACTCAGTATCTTCAACTGTGGTGCCCAACTCTTCCATACTATGCCTCGATCTTTAGTTCTTCCCTCAAAACCATATGGTAGCTCAATCAGGTTAGTACTTCCTGACCCAGATGGCTTCCTCAAGACCCAAAAGAAAGGTGATCCGGATAACTCTAACCCACAAGCTAGCTCGTTGATTTCACTCTGACCAACTGTCACTTCACTTCCTAGTGCTACATAAACAACCGAACCTTTTGGTTTCTCATCTAACCATTCTTTAATCGATATCCAAGATTCGTTATTTTCATCGATATTGCTTTCCACTATAGGTGGCATCAACCCCGTAGGAAGTACGGGGATATGATGCATATCCTCCAGTAACTTCAACCACTGACCTTCAAACTCATGACAATGACGAATAATAATAGCGTCTAATCCTTTAGTTGTGACACCTGTACGATAATGGTCTGAAACGCCAGAAACATTCTTCTGGCTGGATCCCACCATCCACCGCGCCTCGTGGCGGCGATACGCCGCCTTTGTTTCAAATGGGACCCATCTTGGTGGTACCAAAAAATCCTCCAACTTTGGTGGTGAAGTACAATTATTGGTGTTGATCATGTTCTCAATGGAACCTAAGAAGGAAATGAACCAAGCATTGATTATACTATAGTAAATTCTTGAAATACCTAATTTTATTGAAATTGGAGCCAACCAATATTGTGCAAAATCTTGAATAATCCAATCAGGAGAATTATTTTCCAAGAAATTAGTCACTTCTTTTTCCATACCATCCATTGCTTTCTTGAGATAAATAATTTCTTCATTTGTTAAATCCATAGTGGCTTCTGCATCTTTTGGTAATCCATCAACTTTGGGAAGTGGGATTTTTACAAAAGTTATGGAATTGGAAAATTGTGAGGGTATTTTTGGGAGACGATCAATGTTTCTTGGAGTTGAAATAAAAGAAATTTTGTGACCCTTTTGAGCTATGAATTTAGAAAGTTCAAGAAATGGGATAATATGACCAAAAGCTAGCCATGGAAACATAACTATGTGAAGCTTTTTAGTATTATTTTCATCTCCATTTGCCATGGAAACACAATTTGTTTTTGTTTTTGCTTCTCTATGCTTTTGTTTTCCAGTACTATAAATAATATACTTAGCTTATGTTGGCATATGCTAAAATCTACCCATACCACTACATTAAAAATGTTGAGAATATATTCCTGACAAGACCATATAAAAGTGGTGGATGTTTTAATTAATATATATTTATAATAATGTAAAACATTATGTTAGATTCCCATTTCAATTCTTGGTTTACTTGATTTTGTTTCTTTATGTTATATTAATATTGTTCACGTTTTTAATGTTCAGTCTTGAACGTCGTGCGAGCGGTGTCAGAGTTCCATATCGACTGTGGATGGGATGTTTGGTCGATCTCCTTATTTTGGTCTTGGTCAAGTTAAATTAGGCCTAAAATTCATTTTTTAAAATCAAATTATATCATCAAGTCGCTTAAATACTAATTACAAGTAATTGTTGCAGCAAGCACATGGACTGAAAAACGATAACTCTCTTATGTAATATTTTTCGATGAGTTTTTTTAAAATATTTTTTTCTTCTAAAGCGAAAATAAGAAAATTAGCCCCCAATCCATGAGCATCCAGAAAGCTATATTCAGGGACTATATGGCTGCAATTAGACAAAATCCATCCTTTCTCGTTTTCTAGACAAAGATACTTTTAAATTTATAATTTTTGTGAAATTATTAGAGGTGTTATAGTCGCTATGTATTTAACTGTCCGCAAGAAAGTTGAATAGGTATTCCACCTTATTCATGTGCATTTTCTTTTTAGTGAAATAAATTTTCTCTCTGGGTTAGGTTAATAAAAGAATAGTTGAAAGACTAATAAGATTTTATTTTTCATCATCTTTGAAATTATTAATTCATAGGTATTCCACCTTATTCATGTGCATTTTCTTTTTAGTGAAATAAATTTTCTCTCTGGGTTAGGTTAATAAAAGAATAGTTGAAAGACTAATAAGATTTTATTTTTCATCATCTTTGAAATTATTAATTCATAGGTATTCCACCTTATTCATGTGCATTTTCTTTTTAGTGAAATAAATTTTCTCTCTGGGTTAGGTTAATAAAAGAATAGTTGAAAGACTAATAAGATTTTATTTTTCATCATCTTTGAAATTATTAATTCATGTGTATGTACATTTTTCTAGTCACGCTTATTTTGTTTTGAGATAGTGGTGTGTATAATCATGGTCTAGGCACCACACCATTTTTGAAAATTTGTATGGAGCACACAATTTCTGTTAAATGATTGTATTCCCCTCCCCTTTAAAATATAGCATAGTGCTAAATTGATAGAGAATGAAACTTACTGTTTATGATGTTTATGATATTTGATATAAAATCTAGATTATATTGGTTGGTCTATTATGCCGTTAATTGATGGTAAGACAGATGATTCAAGTTAATTCAAGTTATATCGTATTAAAAAGGCAAGACATCAAATTCGAATTCTGATGCATCGTGATAATAATAGAATGAAGACGGTAAGACATCAAGTATAAGTCCCTAATTCACCATGATGATAACATGATTAAGAGGGTAAGACATCAGGTTCGAGTGCTGATGCATCGTAATTATAATATGATGGATTTGAGCCCTAGTAAGTTATTGTTTAACCAGTGGCGAGTTCAAGATTTTCACTAAAAGGGTTAGAAAAACAAAAGACATAATACATAAGCATGTGTTTTAAATGATTAGAGGGCATAGATGTCAATTGATGTCAAGTTAAGAGGCATTTTTATGTATTATTGCAAAAAAACAAAAATGCAGTGCCTAGAATTTGAACTTCGAGCCTCAAGTAAATTTTAAACCCTTACTAAATTAACTTCTAATTTTGTGTTCACATGATTCAAAATCTATATATGTACATAAAAGAAACATTAGTAACTAGGGGTACAAAACCGAATCGTAAACCGAATCAAACCGCAAACTGAACCAAACCGTAAAAAAAATCCGACTAGTGGTTTGGTTTGACTTGGTTTGGTGTTGAAAAAAAAATCCCGACTATAATTGGTTTGGTTTGGTTTTAACTAAAAAAAGTCAAACCGAACCGAACCAACCCGATATTACATATATACTATTTTTAAAAATATTTTATACATAAAAATATTTATTATGATGTAATTTATAAATATTTCTTCAACTTTTTCATAGTTTTTATCTTTCAATATGTTATTTCAAGTTTAAACTTAGAATTTTAAATGGTTCAATAAGTCTTTTACAACTTATAGATATTAGTAACTCAAATAAAACCCAAATCAATACGAATATATTTTGTGTTATTTTTTTAAGAAATACCTTAGATAGCTGTATTTTGCTCGGACTAAAGAAATATTTGAAGCACAAGTTAATTATATATTTGTATGAAGACTTTATCGAAAAAAACCCGAAAAACCCGAGGAACCGAAAAAACTCGAGGTTGAAAAATCTGATTTTTATTGGTTTGATTTGGTTTATAAATTTAAAAACCCGACACTAATGGTTTGGTTTGGTGTTTAAAAAATCTGAACCAACCCGGTCCATGTACACCCCTAGTTATAGTCATTTTAACAAAATAACAACTTATCAGCATTTTCTTACTGCTTCTGTTTCACTTTGTTAGTCTTATTTTGATTTGACACGAAGTTTATGAAAGTAAAGAAAATTTCTAAATCTTGTGGTCTTAAATTAAAGATATGTCAAATGTACCAAAATACTCTTTAATCTTGTGATTTTAAACATGTCATGTGGAAAGTTGAAATTAAAAAATTATTAAACAAGGAAAAATACATTCTTTTTGAAACAGACTAAAAAAGAAAGTATGACAAACAAATTGAAACGAAAGGAGTATTAAACACATCAACTCCTTATTTTCAATTTTAACATTATTATCCAAACACATAATTATTTATTTATAATATCAATTTCAACACTTAAATATATTTTTCACCATTTAAAACTTATCAGCTATTCATAATCAACTAAACCAAACCAAGAAAAACAATACAACTACTATTATACAAATATCAATTTCTTTCCTTTTTTATAATTGATCAATTTTTTCTTATAAATAATTAAAGACTTCTATTACTACCAAATAAAACTGTGTACCTAATGAAAAGAAACAAATTGAGACATGAAGGAAGTTGATACGCAACAAACTAAGGCTTTGTCTAAATGGATCTTCTAGAAGTTTTGCAATTTTGGATAGAATGAATTTATTTTTTTCTATTCAACTCGTAATTAGAGATCTCGAGTTTAAAATTGATCGGAGGTATATTCTACGAAAATATAAATTCATCGTGATAGTTGACTTTGAATAGGAATAATTAGAATAATGTAATGTGTTACCAAGTGTCTCCAGCAAAATCACATAGAGATTTTTTTATGATTAATTAAATGAATGTTTGAATTAGTATCTCTCAACTACACCATTATTATTTTTTTCAACATGTCATAAGAGTAATAATATAAATTGTTAACACAATTTTATAAGTGTTAATAGCACTTTTGGTCTTTCAATTATTGATATGTTTTGATTTTCATCTTTGTGATATATGATTAAGCACATTTAACTTCTAACAAATTGAAATATGCGTATTTGATCTTTTTGCTTGTGAATATTCACAAATTTACTATAATTATAAATCGTTCCACCACTTAGTTATCCATGTGTGTTATTTTAAGCTTGTGTTGTTATTCCATATTTGACGACAATATAGTACTAAAAGTAGTTCAAATACAACATAATTCTTACCTGAAGGGACTAAAAACACACATTCCGATTAATTGAAGGCTAAATATATGTCGTCAGATATCACAAGGGCTAAAATAAGAATATACCTATAATCTAGGGACCAAATATGCTATTATCTCATTTTATAATTGTGATCTCAAAACTCTTTATAATATAGTTGTCCATCATTAGGCGAAACATAACAAAAAAAACTTTGTGTAAGCCATGGAAAGTACTCAACTTGTCAAATCCATAGCCAATGAAGATGAAAATAATATTACTAAAAAGCTTCACATAGTTATGTTTCCATGGCTAGCTTTTGGTCATATTATCCCATTTCTTGAACTTTCTAAATTCATAGCTCAAAAGGGTCACAAAATTTCTTTTATTTCAACTCCAAGAAACATTGATCGTCTCCCAAAAATACCCTCACAATTTTCTAATTCCATAACTTTTGTAAGAATCCCACTTCCCAAAGTTGATGGATTGCCAAAAGATGCAGAAGCCACCATGGATGTAACAAATGATGACATTATTTATCTCAAGAAAGCAATGGATGGTATGGAAAAAGAAGTGACTAATTTCTTGGAAAATAATTCACCTGATTGGATCATTCAAGATTTTGCACAATATTGGTTAGCTCCAATTTCAATAAAATTAGGGATATCAAGAATTTTCTATAGTATTACCAATGCTTGGTTCCTTTCCTTCTTTGGTTCATTTGAGAACATGATCAACACCAACAATTGTGCACCACCAAAGTTGGAGGACTTTTTGGTACCACCAAAATGGGTCCCATTTGAAACAAAGGCAGAGTACCGCCCCCATGAGGCGCGGTGGATGGTGGGGTCCAGCCAGAAGAATGTTTCTGGCGTTTCAGACCTCTACCGTAATGGTGTCACGATTGAAGGAGCGGACACTATTTTTATTCGTCATTGTCACGAGTTTGAAGGTCAGTGGTTGAAGTTACTGGAGGATCTGCATCATATCCCCGTACTTCCTACGGGGTTGATGCCACCTGTAGTGGTAAGCAGTATCGATGATGAAAAAAACGAATCTTGGATATCGATAAAAGAATGGTTAGATGAGAAACCGAAAGGTTCGGTTGTTTACGTAGCTCTAGGAAGTGAAGTGACAGTTGGCCAGAGGGAAATCGACGAGCTAGCTCGTGGGCTGGAGTTATCAGGATCACCGTTCTTTTGGGTCCTGAGGAAGCCATCCGGGTCGGGTTATACTGACCCTATTGAGCTACCGGATGGTTTTGAGGAAAGAACTAAAGGTCGAGGCATAGTATGGAAGAGTTGGGCACCTCAGTTGAAGATACTGAGTCACGACTCAGTTGGTGGATTCTTAACTCATTGTGGATGGAGCTCGATCATAGAAGGACTTATGTTTGGTCATCCGTTGATTATGTTACCTTTTTTAGTCGATCAAGGACTAAACGCTAGAATTCTAGAAGATAAAGGGGTCGGTATAGAAGTACCAAGAAACGAAGAGGACGGGTCCTACACGAGTGACTCAGTAGCCAACTCAGTGAAGCTAGTAATGGTGGGAAATGATGGAAAGTTAATTCAAGAGAAAGCTAAAGAAATGAGTTCCATATTTGGTAACAAAGAGCTTCATGATAAGTATATAGAAAATTTGATTAAGTTCTTGGAAAATCATAGGGATGTGAAGAATTAATAGACATAATTTTAGATCTTAATGTAAGAAATATTTTTTATGTTATGTATGGGTTTTTTAAAAAATAAATATTTGTCCTTGCCCTCTCATTATCTTGGATTTATTTAATTAGATTAGAAAAAGGAATCGGGTAATGACAAAGACTTTTTCAAAATTGTTACTAGGTATAAAAGTCTCATAGATATAAAATATAATGAATTATTTTATTTTATGTACTATAGTCTATATATCATATTTAGACACGTAGTAGTCACTTCTTCATTTCGTCAAAAAATGAAAAAGTCGTCGTGTGGTTTAAGCAAATTGCAATTGATTGGCATCGCCTTTCACTCAAAAATTCCTCAATGAAAGTAATTAGTAGCATGTTTATTTGCGCATAACATACTATCTCAGTTATTCTCGATGAAGACCTAATCAAATTTAAGCGAAAAGTCTAGGGGACCATATTTGTGATTTACTATAGGAGAGATTGATACGTAAGTAGATACAAGTCCTACATAAAATTGACATTCTTTTATACGTTTAGCAAAGCCATGGCCTATAAATAATGACATTATCAATGTTTGGTTCTTTGCTTTCTTTGGTTCCATTGAGAACATGATCAACACCAACAATTGTTCACCCACCCACGTTGGAGGAATTTTTGGTACCACCAAAGAAGGGGCGGAGCTAACTTAGGGCTAGGGTTCATCCGAACCCCTTTCAGCAAAAAAATAACACTATTTATACATGGTTAAAATTATTTTTTATGTATATATAGTAGATGTTGAACCCATTCGTCTAGTTCTTATGTTTACTTCTACATATTTGAACTCCCTTAGTGAAAATTTTGTCTCCGTCACTGCTGACCTAAAGTGGATCCCATTTGAAACAAAGGTGGCTAGGAAGTGAAGTGACAATTGGTTCGAGTGAAATTAACGAGCTTGCTCATGGGCTGGAGTTATCAGGGTTACCGTTCTTTTAGGTCTAGAGGAGGCCAGTAGGGTCGGGAAGTATCAACCTAATTGTTCTACCGGATGGTTTCGAGGAAAGAACTAAAGGTCGAGGCATAGTATGAAAGAGTTGGGTACATCAATTGAAAATACTGAGTCATGAGTACTCAGTTGGTGGATTCTTGATTCATTGTGGATGAAGCTCGATTATAGAAGGGTTAATGTTCGATCATCCATGGATTATGTTACCATTTTTGGTTGATCAAAAACTGAACGCTAGAAAAGTTGTGGCCCAATAGATGGGCTTTGATTGGATTGAATTGGTGAAACTTCGGCCCATAAAAGATCAATTGGACTGGCCCATATATTCCCGTGGGCTTAAATGCATCAGCAGAAGCCCAAGAAAAATTGGGCTTAATCTTTTGGATTCAAGTTTTAATTTCATAGTAACTGTCATTCACACGAATGCCCTTATTTCGAGATGGTGTTTAATGGCCAAAAATATCCTTGATATCGAAAAATAAAAAAATATTTGCTTGGCATAAGTTTATATTTTGGTATCATATTATAACATAGGTTATGCCGCTTAAGAGTCATAACTTATTCCTACAAAACTTATGTAGGACAAGGCAAAAGTTCTCTAAACTTATGTCGAGCGAATTAGATACTACACAATTTATGTTGGATAACTTAATTACTAACGAACTTATGTCGGATAAGGCAAAAGTTCTCTTAAATTATCCCTTGCAAAATTAGGTCATAGATAATGGTAATTTGGCCCATAAATTCCCGTTAAATGAGCAACAGGGTAAAAATTAAAGACCATCATATTTGAAGACAAAAATTAAAATCATCCCAAAATAGAGGCAATCCGTGAAAAAACTCGGTGATCTTTTGGGATCACTTAGTTTATTTCTTGGAGAAGTTAGCAATATTTTGATAAATTAGAGAATTGGGCTGAACAGTCCAACAAGGGATCACTTAGATTTATTGCAGTCTTCTTAGGCCCAAACTAAAAAAAACGAATATGACTTCATGCTACATTCAACTTAACTGTTATTTTGAATTACTCACAAATTTTGTCAGATCATTATGATTCCAAAGTTATAATCAAAGAAGAGAAAAAGAATACAAGTTATGGTAGATCGTTATGACTTCTTTTTATAGGCAACCTGGTTATTCAGTTGGATTACCCACAATTCAAATCATATCTACCTGACCGTCACCATTCTCTGCGTAGTTTTGAAATGCATCGGCTTATATTATTGCAAGGACAAAAATGTCATTTGCCTTGTTCGTAAAACAAATATCATGCTTATTTCTAGAATCATAAATTAATGAAATGTGAAAAGTTCAAGTTGTCAAGAACCCCACTATCTTCACACATAACAAAGGTTTGTCTATTTTTGAAAAACACAACTTCATAGAAAGTCAAAAATCCCTACCAAATATGTTTTCAAACATATCCCTTTTGTACGGACGATAATGTTGTAAATTAATCCACGATAATATTTTTTTCTTTTTTATAATCAAGGTATTTTTTTCGCCCATCTCGACTAATTACACAGGATGCTTGTTACCTGTCACTAGCACAAGTACAGGGTAACTTTGTATGTCCACCAAGGCTAGGCCAAATGAGAAGAAATCATCTAGTGTTTTTGCTTCAGCTGGTATTTGAAACTGAGACCTCATGAATCTTAACCTTCTTCAGTCACACCCTTGGATGCATTTTTTGAAAATTATCTTGGTCGGAGGCGAAAGATTTGAACATTATGAGTTTGAGTTCGAATTCTAACACAACTTATTTGATTTATTGGATTTAAAAACTATAATTTTGTATTCGTTTTAGTGAATTTCGTGACACATATATAGAGTTTGAGCTAAAATTACTTGATTCGAATGAATGAAGTCATAAGATGTATGCTAGATCAGACCCAATTTTCCGCCAAATACTTTTATGCCCAAAAGTAAAAGAAGAAAAAAATCGCAAAATCATGAAAAAGAAAATAAAAAAATTTCCAAAATCATTTTAAAAAATCAAAAAAATTCAGCTACTACACTAAAAAGCCTGCATGTTTTTGTTAATTTAACTAGTCATCACCATAATATATAGAGTACAAAATTTCATCTAAAGCACCACATATATGTGTAAAGAAAGATTGCATCACATTTTCAACTAATCTTCAAAACAATTAAGTACTATATACTACTATATTTTACTGATGCCCTATTTTATTTATTACCATTAAATCTATTTGTGCAAACCCTAACCAACCCAAAAACATACTTAGTTCTTATCATCAGCTTTCATCATCATATTTTTTATTATTATTATTATTTATTGAAAAGAGATTTTTATCATATGATGTAGCTTTCATGTGGATATATTTTGGTGTCCCACTTTGAAATTGGACTACCAAATTCAACTAGGAACTTGTGCTATAGTTGAGGATGTCATGCCACTAAAAGTGTTAAATATATTTGAAAAAGTAATACTTCTCCCGTTTCAATCTGTTCGACCTACTTTTTTTTTAGTCTGTTTCAAAATAAATGACCATTTCCCTTTTTATTAACTCCTTAATTCCAACTTTTCACATGAAATTTTTAAGTTCACAAGATTAAAGGATATTTTAATATATTTGACATATTTTTAATTTAAGATCACAAGATTCAAAATTCTTCTTTTATTTTTTTAAATTTTGTGCCAAATTAAAATAGATCAATCAATTTAAAATGGATGAGTACTATATATGAAGAGGGACCCCTTAAAAAGAGGCAAATGTTGCCCCAAGCAGTTCATGATCAGTCAAGAGGGAAAATAGAGTAGCAAAGGCGGATCCAAAATTTATAATTTATGAGTTCTTACAATTATATATGATAGTAACTCGATTTACATAAAAATAGAGCAGCAAAGGCGAATATTTAGGAGATTTCTTACTACACATGATATAACGTGAATTTGTAGATGACACTCTAGACACAAATCTTATTTATTGATTTGATATGAACACCCCATACGAATAAGTTTTTACGGTATGTACATACTAGCATTGAAATTAGTTATCTTATTTAATTAGTAATTATCTGTTTCTTTTTTGTATAAACTTTGTTTGACTTTGAATTAGGACTTATAGTATGGTGGGGGAGAATTCAGTTAAACGCACTTCCCTAACTGAAATGACATTGGTGAGGTTGGTGGAGTTGGAATAATATTTTGTATTAAATATAAGTATTATTTAGAGTAGCAAGTTTAGTTCAACAACTAAACGATAAAATCTAATTTCATCCATTAGGTCTTTTTTTTTTTTTGAGGTTATATTATATTTTGTGATCGATGCTAATGATGCTTACGGTATATAACTAATTCATTTAAAGTGATCACAGTGTTATACGTAAAATAGAGCGTAAGTTATACATACTGACAGTACTGTAAAAGAATATTTAATATAAGGATGTTGGAAAATCCAAATATTTATATTTCGTGCATTGAGAGTTATTTACTCATGGATTATGTTATGTGCATTGATATGAATTCTCACTTTAATGTTTAGCTATATAATGATAAAATTATTTCATACGGTGTATATATTGAAGCGTCGATTAATTTGAATTTACATCTTGTAAAGTCTATATTTTTTTAAAAAAAGAAGAAGCACTCATAATAGTTTTTTTTTTCAAAATCTATTTATAGAAAGATGCGCCCACGTCCGTGGGGCACGAGAGAGAGATAAGAACTTCGATTTGCAATCAGAATATAGAAAATGGACATCATTTATATATATATAGTAGCTTTCAACTCCTCAGCTAAACTAAAGGCTCTGAAATATAATATACGTCTAGAACTGATGATGCAGATAATCTTTGTATCTTTTGGAATTCAATTAAGTAATTAACACATATTATCATTCCATTTTTTATATTATTATATCAAATTGACTACAACGTAATTACATGTTATCATAAATCAACTTAATTCAATTATATAAAAAAAAATTGTACTATTAATGCATATAATTACATAAACTTCCAATATTTTGAATGACTAGCCAAAGCATTAGGGTCATAATCGATGACTCAACATAAAGAGTCAAAACAAAAAACGAACAAAAGAGTGATCATAATTAGCGGGAAGATATATTCAACATCAATTTCATAATTCCCAAACTTTTCATGCTGATTTATTATTATAATATTATTAATAAAAAAATAATATTATTAATAACAATTAAAGTTCTTTTGGCAAACATCCTTTTCATATACCAAACTAAGAAAAAAAAATTACTCTATAGTTTTTTCAAGTGCTATATACAAAGTTTCAACAATTTTTAGTTAGAAAAAAGACTAGCTCAAAGTACAAGTCCAAGATCTAAAACTCCCTTTGTTTCTGTGTGACACTTTTCATTTTTTGAGATTTAAACTGTATGAACATTCATTAATATTTTAAAATATATTTTTTCATTGTATTGACATGAGAAGAATTACAATTTATAAAAAAATATTAAATATAATTTTGAATATTTAAATTCTAATCTTAAAATATTAAGTTAATCTGATCCAATTTAATTTTAAAGGTTAGTGAAATTAACTTTTGAAAAACGAAAAGTATCACATAAAGTGATACATGTGAAGTATTTGTTCTTGTTTAGATTGGGTACGAATAGCTTTTTTAATTAAATATATGAAGAAAAGAGTTTTATATTAAAAGGTTGCAAAAAAGACTTTTAACTTATTTCAGTTGAATTAGTGCGTATTTATTAAACTCAAAAGAAGATAGATCATAAATTAATTTGAAATAATGTTTCTATGTCGATTAACTTCTTAAGAAATGTTTTAAATTTCCTCTCCAATAATACTAACATCTTAAATTTCACGTTGAATCAAATTACGTCACATAAAATGGCGCGGAGAAAATACTTTGTTAGAATTATTGTCGTAATTTTATCATAATTATCAAATTAGTTGAATAAACAATTCCTCGATTTTATTTTCACAATTATTCACACAACATGTCCAATTATTATTAAAAAAAAAAATTCTTTATGTAGATTTTCCAAGTAAAGTTCAACTCTTATTTCTAAAGAAAGCAAATGATGAAGAAACAGCTATGCATGCGGGAATTATGAGTTAATGCACATGTTTTAAAAAGTTAATTTATCAAAATGAAACAAAATCATGATTTTAAATTCTAAAACACTCAATTTGTTTGTCACTTTATTTTATTGTGTTAAAGTTATCCAAATAAATGAATTGTTTTCATAAGTTATGCTAATAAAAAAAAAAATTGCTTGTGCAAGATCCGATATGTGGCTTATTGGTTAATAAAGTAGGTAAAAAAAATTAAAAAATTAGGATTTAAATTAAATGACAGCAGAGGCAAAAAAAAATGTTAAGTGATTTCATACCATCTACCTATATATTTGTGGATAGAGTCAAGGGTGGAGTTAGTGACGGAGTCAGAATTTTCGCTAAGAGATATTAAAATATAAAAAAGTAAATTCGCGAAGAAGTCGAGGGGTGTCAATATGTAATCTATATATACATATTATTTTTTTACCTAGCTACACAGTGTAATTTTCTGACGAAAGGTGTCGAGTGATATCCCTCAAGTGCATGTGGCTACACTACTAAGTATAGGTTATGGGTTCCGCCAAATACAGTAGCTTTAGTCCAAAATTCTGTATTTATCTTTTAAAATTCATTGAATATGCACAAAATATTAATCTATTACTCAGTAACTTAAAATGATTAGAATCTCGACCATATAAACTTCAAATTCTAGTTTCACCTTTGGGTAGAGTTACACGATATATGTGTTGCTGGTAGATATTAAGTACCCGATGAAATAATCGAGGTATGCAAACGAGCCCCAATAGAATTGTAATAATTAAAAAAAGGAAAAACTACATAATTAATCAAACACCCTTACCATAACTACATAATATCCCACTACTTTAAAATAATTACACATATCTCACTAGATTTTAATTTCATAACAAAAGGTGTATCTCAGCACATCCCAATTAATTCGCCTCATATCACTCCTTCTCCCAAATCTCTCTATCTCTCTATCTCATGTTCAACAATAATTTTTCTCTCTCTATCAAATATACTACCAGATCAAAGTTTTTCAAATTACGGTCTAAATTTCTCTCCCACTCCAACACAATCTTTCACCAATTTTGAATCAATCCAAAACTTTCATCTTCAAGGTTTGTAACTGATTTTACATATACTACTTATATTATTATCTGGGTGTGTTTAGTTCTAAGTTCTCTTCTTATTCAATCCAACACTCCAACTTTCACATGATTTTTCTTTATTTTTTCAAAAATATTTACAACTTCTCGTTGAAAGTTGAAAACCTTTTTTTGTTCTCTAATTGATGATGTAGCTTGAAAACCTCTTTTTGTTCTCTAATTGATGATGTAGCTTTCTTTTTTGATAGTTGTTCAAATATTTACACTTGAAAACCTCTTTTTATTCTCTAATTGATGATGTAGCTTTCTTCTTTGACAGTTGTTCCTGGATTTTGTACACACGCTAACATAGATGTCAATGAATGGTTTTTGATTCGGGTTCAAAACTAATCCCAAGTGAATTTTTGGTTTGAGGTGGTGGTGGATGATTCGTCCACCACCATGTCAATGACGGTAGTTATTGAACGGTGGTGTTCGATGTGCATCTATGCACGAATTTGAGATACGAACACATGTATCTTTTGATGAATATTACTTGTCAATATCGGATACATGTACGTGATACATCAAATTAGTACTGGATACATATAAACATATACATGAAATCACCTATTGGATACATATAAACAGAGTAATAGAAATCACGGGATACATCAAAAGAGTACTGGATACATCAAAAATCACGGGACATATGTACGGGATACATCAATTTAGTATGGATACATCAAAAATCACGGGATACATATACGGAATACATCAAATTAGTACTAGTTACACATAAACATATACATGAAATCACCTATTGGATACATATAAACAGAGTAATAATATTATTTTATTATTTTAAAGAGTAATAAAAATAAAATTAATCAAATTAAATAACCAAAATATATATTAAGTTAATCTCTTGATTTCCACCTTATATTAAGAGATTTATTATTGAAAATATCTTTAGTTACCGAAATTAGTGATTTCCTCCTAATTAATTGCAAATCAGTTACTTCCTTTTAAAGCGTCCCAATTAGTTAGACATGTATCTAGGATACATGTTTTTTTACTGTAGATACACGCCTAAGCTTGTGAAAATTCCGGGTAAAATGTAATTTTTAAAAATACTGATTTAAAATGTAATTAGACATCAAACTAGTGTGTTTTATGTTGTTTACACTTAAAAAAATGCTTAAATTTCATTATTTGAGAATTTCAACTATATTCTAAATAGTCTTTCTTAAAGAATAATAATGGGCATACTAGTGGCACATTTTTTATTTCTTAATTAACTTAAAAAATTTCTTGCACGAGGGACTTCTAGTTGTAGCTGCATTTCCCCATCACATGGGATTTTATTTTCCACAAAATCTAGATGATACTTACAATAATTTAGATTATATATAGTTACTAAATTGTACATTTACTTTTGTTTTCTTTTGACTTAATCAATACAAAATATAGAAATAGGATAGAAGAACGGAAAGGCACTTGCAATAGAAAAGGAAAAAAAATCAAAATCAACAACAAATTTTTTTAAAAAAAAAATACAAATAAAGGTTGACTTCTTTGCATTTGTTTTTCAAGAATCCAAACAAAAGTATATATGTTAAAAGTTTGGGTCTTAATTAACAAATAAGTACGTAGTCAAGAACCTCCCAATTGATTATGACTGTATCATTGAGTCAATTCCATAAATGATTACTATTAATTAGATATACTTCAAATATATTTAAGTTATATGTAACATAAAAAAAAAAATTGAAGCGACACTTTGTTCCACTCCTTTCATTTATACTTTAAGTGCAATTACTACAATATATACTTTATCGGGCGATGTAAAAGGAAAGTCGATGTTTTCTCTTTTATTGCTTTTTTTCTTTCTTTAAATTCCCAGTGAATTTTAACCTGTGATAATAGATTATAGGGGCGGAGCTAGAGGGGCAAAAAGGAGCTCTAATAATCGCTTCATCGGAAAATCACACTTTTTTTATATTTCAATATTTTATGTATATATATAATAGGTATTGAACCCTCTTGATGAAAATCTTGTCTATGTCACTGACAGGTCAATCAAAGCGGAGCTAGTGTATAATAGAGATTCATGAGAATTCGCTAAAAATCTATAATTAATATTTTATCTGACCACAATTATTACTTATATATTAACTTCATATTATTGTAAAAATTCATAAATTTCAAATTTTGAATCGATCGGTCTATCTACGAGCACCAAGAAAAATCCAATTATAATGGTTAAACATTAGGTAACTATGACTTAATTAACTTCCCACCTCCTTTCACTTTTGTGATTACATTTTGTGTGAAAAATGATTAAGGACCCCCAATGATTAATGCGTAGTAACTTTATATTGGATCTTAGCTTGGAAGATATTATTAATTAATTAATAGTTCATAATTTGGTTTGTTTTATTAGTACAACTACCAGAATGAACTGAGAAATCATTCTTTTATATTTAGCAGATTCACCGGTCACGGACCTAAGTTATGGGTATAAATTAGTTTTGCTCATGAGGCAGAAGTCTGAGACATTTCAATACAGCAAATCTGTTTAATTGGCCTCAAATTTGTCTCGTAATTTTTTTTGCATGTGTTGCTCAACTGTTCACAGGTTAATATAACTGAAATTCTTGCCTAGTACAACAAATTGGACGTCTATCTTCATTGTCAATAACTTCTTGAAATGTCCGAACTCTTGCACTATTAAAAATAACACTGTGAATCAGTGAGAAATTTATGCTATAAAACATGATTTTCTCACTCATTTCTCACCAAACTAGCTCACTGGGAAAATGCATGATGGGAAACAGATTCTCCCTGAAATAGTGGAAAACTTTCTAATTTTCCCATCTGAATACATTATAACTTTTTTTCCGCCGATTCAATCAAAATATTTGTGAAAATAGCCACTAAATATTTTTCAGTAGAAAAATAGTGATTTTTTAGTACTGTTACCTCACAGGCAAACTTGATGTAGGCGCATATTGTAACTAAAACTTATACATGATGGACAACAAAAGTCATTTTTCAAAAATTTCACGATCCCTTTTGGTCTGTCCTTTTTTGCAATTTTTGGTGCTTGGGATAGTCGAGACAGACACACAAGTTAGCTCGAATACCACTCATAATTTCATGAATGTTCATAATTTTAATTTCACTAGCTAAATTCAATGTATAAGATATTCCCATTACTCAAAATTCACATTACATTACACCACAAATTTTGAATTATAATTAAACCCTTTTTAATATAAACAGCAGAAGTTTCATGTAATTAACTTTAAAGCATATCACATGTAGTTTCTCATGAATGTGGTCTTAATTAATCCTACTTATTAGCTAAATGCAATGTATAATAAGAGATTCACTGTTCTAAAAATTCCATTAAGAAACAAAGAAAAACTTTTTAATTATCTTAATTAATCTCATTCATGTACCAATAATTTGTTCAATTTTTTACTAGAAAATTGCAAATGTTCATAAGGAGACAAAGTCTCTTTGATATCCCAATGATGTTGTCCCAAACATACCTATGTAAGATCCAAAAGTAAGACTACTAATACCAAAAATGTTGACTATTTTAGACATGCCTTGAGATTTGTTTTCAAACTTTTGAGACCTAATTTAAAAAAAAAATGATACTATTAGTGTAGTTTAGTAAGTTACTTAAGATATTATTTAATCTATTCTACATTTTCAAAAGTTGTGCAAGCATAACTCTTGGATTGATAAAACGTTTGTGATTAGACTGTCGTTTAACTTCTATAAAATTTTCAAGCATAGTTTTAAAGGTTCCTCCTAAGATTTTATGTTGGCCTAAAACAGATCTTTAAATTGTTGCAAGAGAAATAAAAGGAGGTTTATTTACTATTCAACTGTCTAAAAAGAGACGGAACAACTGATGAAATTTTTGTGAATGTGGTGATATCTCGAACTCTTCGAACTCAAATTTTGAATCTGCCTCTATTTATTATAATATTAGCTTAACTTGATAATATAAATAATTATTATACACTAACAAACCACAAAAGTTGAACTTTTTCAAAATTTTACAAAGAAAATATTTAGTCTACTCCACCATCCAAATATTTTCTACCTAAAATACCCTTCAAACCTTCTTAAATTTACATGAAAGTTAGTTGGGTTCGTTATTTGATCTTTTCCCCGACAATACACAGCGTTAGTTGCGCCAAAAATCAAGAACGTCCAACTTCAACGGCTGAGATCTCATCTACTAAAAAATAAATCATGAATGTCTAAATCAAACGGCTAGGATTCATCAACCAAAAAAATTAATAATTATACATTTGTGGTGTGTTTGGTATGAAAGTAAATGTTTTCTTGAAAAACAGGCGAGTTTCTTACTTATTGTCTAGTGTTTGGTAAGTAAATATTATCTCAAAAATATTTATATGTAATTTAGAAAAACACTATAGGGGTGGAATGAATGTGGAGTGGGGATTCGGAGGTGGTGGGGGATGGGGATGGGATAATCAAGAGAAAGGGGTAGGAGGCGTTGAATGATCGGGAGAAGACAATCAATTGGTAATGTCACTTACGAAACCTGTTTTTGTAAAGAAATGAATATTTGACCTAATTCAAACCCAAAATCTAGCTCATAAGGGGATGATTGCCCAAGTCATATGAAAGAGGTGACTCATCCCTTAAACCATTGATGTGGAACTCTTCACGCTCAGGGCTGGACATATGGTACGTGAGCAATTTAATATAAGGCCTAACATCGAGAAACAAGATTTGGGATCGATTCTGCTCTAATACCATAAAAGAAATAGATCTTAGTCTAATTCAATCTCAAAAACTAGCTCACGGAGAGAGAATTGCCCAAGCATGGTGTGGGACTCTTCACAGTTTTTTCAACTTCCACTAGAGAAGTCATTTTTTTCATATTTAAGAAACTTGTTTTTCAAAATATTTTGGCCAAATAGAAAACCTTTATTCTTTTCTCCCTACTAAACACACCTTAGATTATAATATTTGCATTCCATTTAGCATATAAATGTAAGTAAACCACACATACTAATATTCCAAGTACCACATAACCGATTTTCTCTCTATTGACTCTTCTTTCAACCTCTCTTTCATTCATTTCTTTCAAAGAATTTAAAAGAATAACAACTTCTCTAAGATATACCATTTTCTCTTCTTCTCCTTCTTCTTTGGGGAGAAGAAATTAATCATGATGAAACCTCAAATTTAAAACCTTCATTGAATATATTCTAATTCTTCTAAATTCCTTTTCATTCAATTTGCAAATTCTTGAAATTTTAGAAGAAGCTTCTTGATTCATTCAGCCATTTGTGTTTCACACAACAAACATCTCCAACATATACCATGGAAGGTTCTTTCCTTTCCTTTCCCCCTTTTTTTCGATTCTTTTTTTTGTGTGTGAGTATTTATAATAAACCCTTTTCCAAAATTTTGAACATTTTTCACATATAAGCAAAGAAACAGAGGTTTACGAGATGTTTTTTCATGCTTTCTGCATTTAGTTCTGCTAATTTTGCACCTTCTAATCGACCTGAACAACACATACGAATTCCCTCCACCCTTTTTCTCCTTCTTGTTATGAGTATTTATAATATAAACCCTTTTTCCAAGTTTTTGTACATTTTTCACATAATCAGAAACAGAGGTGTCTTCAGAATTTAAACGTGAAGATATTTTTTCACGCTTTCTGCATTCAATTTTAGCTATTTCTGCACCTTTTAATCGACTTTAACAACATATATATATGAATTCCTTCCACCTTTTTTTTACTAAAAATAAAATGAAATGATGTTGTTTTGTTCCTATATTGAAAAAAGAGACAATCTTCAGCAAACGAAGAAGCACTTTGATAAACAATTTTGATCTCGACACATATTTACATTTACGCCATTGAACTCATTTTATTCTTGCAATTATGGGTTCAAAACTTAATATTCGTTAAAATTTTAGTAATTTTTCACGTATATATCTACACTCCGCAAATAAATAGAGGAAAATTCAAATTTTTAATTTTTTTTTGTAGGTGAAAGTGTTGTACAAGTTACAAAAAATGAAGTGAAAGAAGAAATGAAGAGCCAAGAAGTAGAAAAGGAACAACAAGAAGAAGTAGAAATAACAATTCCAAGTGAACAAAATGAGAAATTACCAAACAGGGACGAGAAAAAAGATAACGATCAGTTATCACCAAGGGCAGTTTTGGAAATTCACACATCAGGCACATCGGATTCCGACAACAGCAGCATCAGCAGCGGCGAAAGGAGCCGGAGCTTCGGTTCATCTCCCGATAAATCAGCCGTCTCCGGCGGAGGCACCGGCGGCGGAGAGGAATTAGGGTTGAGATTTAAGAATTTGTTTGATCAGTTGAAGAGGAAATCGATAAGGAGATTTTCGACAATTCCATTGTTTGGTGGATATGAAAATTTTTTGTTACCGAAGAAGAATATAAAGAGGAAATTGTTAGCGAGGATAAGGAGTGCTGAAGAAGATACAATTGATTGCCATGATTTTGTTGTTCCAAAACCTTCATGGAGGAATTTTACCTTTGATGAACTTGCTCAAGCTACTGATAATTTCACTCCAGGTAAATTTTCTCTTTAATTTTTTTTTTTCCTAATTGTGTTGTGTGTATTTTTTGTTTAGTATTTGTATTTATTTATTATTACTTGCTGTATTTGATATATATCTATCTGAAATAACCTCTCAGTCTCTCATGATAGGGGTAAAAGTTACACACTATCCTCGTCAGACCTCACGGTCACGGGATCTATATTATTGTTGTTGTTGTTGTAGTAGCAACCTTGGATGTTTAATGTTACTTTCTCTATTTTATTTTATGTGTCTTAGTAAAAGTATAACAATAACATACTCAATATATTTTTATAAAGTGAGGTATGAAAAAAGTAGAGTGTACGCGGTCCGTATCACTACCTTAAATATGTCAGATGTAATATTGAAGGGAAAGTATTAAATATAAAATATAATATATTATTTTTGAAGCAGATAAATATAAGTAAGACGTATAAATTAAAACACTAGTAAGATTTAGATATATAAAACGTTTTTTACTCTATTTTTTTTTATAGTTTTTCTGAAAATTTATGCTCAGTGGTCTAGGTATCTTTCTTTGAAAATTTGCTCTGTTCCTATTTGTTCTTGGGATGCTAAAACCCTATGGGAGAAATAAAATGTGGACCTTTTTCTACTTTTGATGAAAAAGAAGAATTTTTTATTTACTTAAACAATTTTGTTTGATTTATTGAAATTAGAAATTTGCACATTTATTATTTTAATGAATTAGTATAACTTTTTATTTGATATATTTTGATAGAGAATCAAGTATATTTTGGGAGGGAATGTAGTACTCCATCCGGTCTATTTAATCAAATTACATTTTTAGTTAATATTTTTCTAAAAGCGTGAAAAATAAAACATGAAAAATAAAATGGATCGAATCGAGTATTACTGTTTAGTTATTGTGGGGTTACTAGAAACCCAAAAAGTTCATTGCTTTTTATAACAATGGGACAGTTGGATTAGGGCCATGACTATTTCTTGACAAAGACAATACTTTTCTACTACTCCACCCAAATTTTTTGAACTCATTAAAAATTTTATCCTTCTAATAAATCATAAAATGTCTGCATCGATATGATTTAATGGTTAATAAAATAATTAAGAACCTTGAGATTTCAGGTTCAAATTTTATCGAAGACAAAAAACATTATTAATAATAAACATGCACTATATACATAGTGTTTAGTAACTCATTATTAATAATAAAAATGAATTTACCTAGCAAGTTTAGGAGAAATACAATGAATCGTTTTAAGATGACTTAAATTACTCTCCCTCTTATTGTAATTAATCCCATCAGAACAATATTTAAATATATTAGAATATTTTTTTTTACATTACCTTGGCTTATTTATCAAATCATAATACGTATTGTTCGCTTTGATCCTATCTCAAAATTTGTCTCTTGATTTATGTCGCATCAAAATTGGCAAACAGGTGAACCATGTGAAGTTGTGCCTTATTTTTATACAGCATCTCACTTTCCTCTTGCGAGGTTTAGTTAACATGTCAATTGTCATTATTTTATGCTTTTTCAAAAATCTTATCAGTTTAGAAGCATGTCAGTCTTTTCTTTTCAAATCTAATTTCATCGTCCCCCTTTCCGTCATAGGTATCACATGTAAAAACTCAAAGCGAGCCCTTTCTTCTTTATCATCTTACTCTCCATCATAGGCGTCACACACACCAAACAAAACAACAAAGAGCAATTCTCCATAGTCTCCAAGTTTCTACTTTGAAAAAAGAAAACTTCAAAATATTGTTCCTTTTTTTCAAAAAAAAGACAAATTTAGTACCGTTTTTATATGAGGAAATTTTATAAATAGCGGTACTTTGAGTCTTAGTTTACCAATCATAGTGATAGTTTGACTAATTATTAAACGTAGTAATAGCTTAGTTTATCAATTCATCTGTGTCGATTCGCTTTCTATTAGAGCGAATTAATATAGCTTAAAGGTAACGGCTACACAAATAAAACTAAAACTCTCGTTATTTCGGATAAATACAAAGCAGGAGTCTAGATAGGCATGGGACATATGCAGATTACTTTTTTGTGCATTTTAAGGCCGCATGCTATTGTCTCTCTGCTAAATAGTACTTAAATAAGTTCACATTTATGTTTAGTTTTTTTAATGTTGGGTTCTTGGGGAATTCAACTACCCCACATTCTCATTCACTAGTCAAAGCAAGCCTAGTACTATTTGATATTCAGACTTTTCTTTGGCCCATGGCAGAAAAAGTAAACATGGTCTGCTCAAAAATTTAATTACAAAATTGAAATTGATAGTGACTTGTGGGAACCACCACCAGAAAAGGTCGTGCTGAGGTGATAAGAATAGTCTCGAGTTCGAGCCCTGAACATAGAATATACCCTGTATAATCTCACAAGGTGAGGTGTGGTGAGGTGATAAGAATAGTCTCGAGTTCGAGCCCTAAACATATAATATATCCAATATAATCTCACAAGGTGAGGTCTGAAAGGGTAGAATATACGGCTGTAGACTTTACCATTATCTTGTGAGGATAGGGAGGTTGTTTTTAATAGACCCTCGAGTCGAGGAGAGAAGAGATAAATGAGTGTTTTAGTCGGACTTTAACACGGATATCAGACCTAAAGCGAAAACCCCAAAAAAGGACTAGTGGGGACAAGCTTATTTACTCCATCTTCACTTAACAACCAAAAGAAATGCTTAAAAGACTTTCTTTTTCAATTCATTTTGAAACACCCCCTTGTTATACTTTAAAACAAATTCTATAAAAACTTTAAAATGTAATATTGGTGGCAAATTGGTAATCTTTGAAATGAAAATGTGAATATGAAATTCTTGAACCATGCCTAGGAGGGAGTGACAAGTGACAACTAATCATGAATCCAATTATTTTTTCTATTATTGTCTATGGGCCTTGATGTTCCAATTTGTCCCATCAAATTAAAATTTCTGCTACAAGTAAGGCCTAGTTGATGCAGCTGGAGCAGCTGCAGGTGTACTCATCTGCACATGCCAGCAGCTTCTTGCCTTTCTTTTCTTGTCAACAAAGGTCGCATTCGAGGCAGCTTGCGTGCATATTACTATTTCATCTAATTACCTATTATCCGTCATTACACATAGATAGCGAGTAACTCTACCATCAACGCTTACCTAAATGGGAAAAATTACTTGATCTTCTATGATTTTCACCATTTCATTGACCACTAATTTGAGCGACCTGCAAGGCCATTATCATTGACTCAAGAAGAATATAGCAAAGAATCGTCCAATTATCCAAGAATCAGGGGGGTGATCTAGAGTGGCGTCTATGGGTTCACGTGGACTTTGTAGTTCTTGCCCAACTATTAAGAAATCCATTAATTATTTAATTGTGAACTTAGTTACTATTAAATATTAAATTGAGGTCGTTATGAAAATCCATAAATTTCAAATCATGGATCCGCCTTTTGCTAAGAATCCGACAATTCTACATAAAACATGTTGCTTTCAAGCTAATTTACTACTACTAAACTCTTATAATTAGATTGCATAATCTGCAAGCTACTTCAAACAAAAAGTGCCAACATGAACTTCTTTTGTAGGTAAGTTATGCTAATACTTTACTAATTTTATGTCTTGAAAATGTGACTAGATAACTTAATTGGCAAAGGAGGACATGCAGAAGTGTACAAAGGACATTTGCAAGATGGCCAAGTTGTTGCAGTCAAGAAAATAACAAAGAAAGAAAAGAATGATGAGGACAGAGTTGGAGACTTCTTGTCTGAGCTAGGAATCATTGCTCACATCAACAACACTAATGCTGCTAAGTTAATTGGTTTCAGTGTTGATGGTGGTTTGCACCTTGTTCTCCAGTACTTGCACCACGGTAGCCTTGCTTCCGTACTACACGGTGCTGTATTTCTCTCTCACTCAATCTTGATTTTCTAGTGTAATGTCATCTAACGAAGAGTTGAACGCTGATAGTATAAAAGAATGCTTACAGTGTAAAGTCACTTAGAAGATAAACCATATATAATTGCTCATAATAAGTGTAACCTGAAAGATACAATAGATAACATACTATAACAAGGGGCGTAGCTAGGTGGAGACGAGGGGGTTTAGTTGAATCCCCTTTGTCGAAAACTATACTCCAAAATGCATAAGGTGTTTGGTTAAGTCCCCCAACGAGCACAAACCTCGTTTTTAGTCACCATCGTTGAGTTTGTAACTCTGAACAAACAGCTGGTGATTCACCGGATGAAGGTGAGGATGACGTCAAATCATCATGGCCCTTATGGCCTAGGGACACCCGCGCTACAATGGCCGAGAGGATAAGTTGCGATCCCACGAGGGTATAGGGCAAAAAACCAATTTTTTCTTTCTGAATATGTATAAATTCTTGAATCCCTTTGTTTGCATTCATGTCTCTGCCACTAACTACAAACAGGTTTAAACACAATGATAATGCAAAGAACTTTACTCTGTCAGCGTATATAGATTAAGTCCTATAGTAAAATATTTAAATGTAACGAGGTGAATTGGGATATTGAAGTTGTTTTGACTGATAAAAGGAGAACTCAGCATTTCAGGTAGAGAAGAGTGTCTTGAATGGAAAATAAGATATAAAGTGGCGGTTGGAGTAGCTGAAGGATTGCGTTATCTTCATTGTGATTGCCAAAGGCGCATAATCCATAGAGATATTACAGCCTCAAACATTCTACTTACTGAAGATTATGAACCTCAGGTTTGAATTCAATCTTGAGTTCCTTTAGAAACTTCACTTTCAATGAATAATTTCATGTCAGTTGCTTGAGGTTTTCGAATGTTTTTTCTTTTATTGTTTGTGTTGCTTCAGATATCTGATTTTGGACTTGCAAAGTGGCTGCCAGAAAAATGGGTTCATCATGTCGTTTCTCCTATTGAAGGCACTTTCGGGTATGTAAAGTTCAGTTAAATTGCATTTTACATGTGTTCATTTGTTAAAATATGGCAAAATTGGTTCTCAGATATATGGCACCAGAGTACTTTATGCACGGGGTAGTTCATGAGAAGACCGATGTTTTTGCCTTTGGTGTTCTGCTATTGGAGCTTATTACTGGTCGTCGTGCTGTTGATTCATCCAGACAGAGTCTTGTAATGTCGGTATGACCTCAACTAACCCACTACTTTCGACTTGAACAATGTATACATATGCAAAACGAATTTAAAATGTACAAGTGAAATACGATTACCTTATTCTGAACTCACAAATTCTGAATCCTGGACGTGCTTCTAGTTGCCCATCTTGTTTTCCCTCGGAGGGGTTGTAGTATACTTTTGTTCTGCATTTCTGGATGAAATATTCATATCTGCTGCTATGTTTGCATAGGCAAAACCAATGCTGGAACAGAACAATGTCAAGGAATTAGCAGACCCTCGTCTAGGAGATGCCTATGATGTTGTTGAGATGAAACGAGCTATGTTTACAGCTTCTACATGCATTCACCACTTGCCAAACATGCGTCCAAACATGAAACGAGTATGTCTTTATCTTTGCACACTATTCCCAATTTCCAAATTTTGACTTTTTAAACTCAAACATGTTAGTCAAAGTGTTGGTTACACAAAGGAGGGTTCCTGTTTGCCTCCCCCTCCCTCCTCCATAGTCCGCTAGTGGGTAAGGTGGTCCAACTTAGAGGGTGCTCGCCTCCTCTTCAATATGGTGATTCTTTGGTCTCCGCTTTTGGGAGCAGGAGTGCTTGGTCATTGGATAACGACACCTTGAAACTTAATGGGATAAAGCTTAGCGGGGTAGGGCAAGGCAGGTCTAAAATAGAAAAAAAAAATGCTAAATGGGACAGGGCTTGCCTTACCCCGCCTCATTTACATCCCTAATGTTAGAGTAGAAAGTATTTCAAATGAAACCTAACTTATTGATTACATGAAGATTCAAACACCTTGAAATTCTTGGTCATAGAGCTAGTGAGCTAGGTCCTTCGCGCAAGCTTGAAATGTCAACGAAAATGACTACAAAAGCTAACAAGGATTTCAAACAAAACCTAACTTGGAATTTGATTTCAAACTCCTCAATAGGGCTTGGTACACAATGTTATTGAATAGTAAAAAATGATCCTTTTGCCCGAGTGGTAGTAAATTCTTGAACTATGCAGGCTGTTCAGCTATTGAAAGGGGAGAACGTACCAATAGACATGAAGCAGAAATCAACAGGAGGAAGAGCATTGATGCTGGATGCTTGTGATTTAGAAGATTACAGTAGCACAACTTATCTCAAAGATCTCAATCGTCATATGCAGCTCGTTATGGAGTAACCTTTTGATCTTGATATCATCGAGTTTCATTTGTCCGTTATTCTGCTGCATCTGCTGCTCTTAGCTTATCCCTACTAGTTCTATGTTTGTACATATATCTTGTAAAATCAAGAGTTCAATCCAGTTATATTCCACTAGTTGTTTTTCTGGTTGAAAAAGTTTTCGAGATGCTGTACATCTTATTAACACTGAGAAGCAGCATCATATAAGCACATGAGTTATAAGTCAGTCTTCCACTGTGTATCAATATTTGTATGTGAAATTGATGCAGTTAAAAGCCAGTGATTGTACTGCATTAAATCATTTTATGTACACATGAAGAAAGTATTAAAGAGTTCATTTAACTATGGTTATTTTTTTTCTTTTTATCTTCTAAATTCATACTGAAATTGTCATAAAAACTAATTCAACACCTTATCCAAACAAAGAAACTAATTCCACCAGAATAGAAGATATTTCTCATTTTCTTCCCTTTCTCTAAATCTAGTACTCCCGTCATCTCAATTTATGTGATATAGTTTGATTGTGCACGGAGTGTCACTAAATATCTATCGAATAAGAAAATGTGTCAATTCTTTTTTAAACTGGCTAAAAAGAAAATCATGTCATAATTTGAAACAAAGTGAGTTCTATTTTGATGGTATACATGTAGTGCCACAAGTATGATGAATACTTGATTCAACTTTGTTCAAGTCTACTCTCCAGAACGGTCTGGATCCTTCTATTTTTAACTAGAAGTCTCGGGTTCAACATTAAAACTAGAGAATTTCTTGGTTGGGAATGTTTTTTTTAGTGAACTTACCCAGCTTAAATCTGAATTATTGGGCTAGTGAGCTTGGATATCGGAAGAACAGACAACAACAAACCCAACGTAATCCTACAAAGTAATCCCTAACCTTGGAGGTAGAGAAATTATTTTCAATAAAAACTAGGCTGAAAAAGAAAAGTTCAAAATAGTATGGGAAAGAAAATAGCAGAAGTGAAAAGTCATGATAAAATACTATTAAAAAAAAATGACAAATCATTCTAAACAGTAACTACAAAATAATACGATAATTAATGTACAAAAAGCAATAAATAGTAATAGAAATCAAAAGACAAAGAAACTACGGGAAAAGTGTTACCACACACTTCTACTAACTAACCTACTATCCTAATTCATGGCCTCCACAAATCTCTTATCTACAGTTATGTCCTCGATAAGTTGAAATTACGTCATAGACTATCTAATCACCTTTTCCCAATACTTTCTTGAGAAAAAAAATCCATAGCCAACTTCTGCACTAAGATATCCGTGCATCTCCTCCTCATATTTTCAAACCATCTCAGTCTTGCTTATCGCATCTTGTCCTCCGCACTAATATCTTCATTTTTAATCCTATCCCTCTTAGTATGCACACACATCCATTGCATCATTCTCATTTCAGCGATTTTCATCTTTCGAACGTGAGAGTTTGATGGCATCTTCTTATCACATGAGACTCCGTATACGAACCTCCATTGATCAATGATCTGCTTCTGCCTGTCCCACTCACCCCCCACCCACCCACCCACACCCCCCCAAGAAATGGGCCTCAAGAGGTAGTTTCAATCATTGGGCCTCAACAGACAACAGACAGCCCAAAACTTTTTAAAAAAAAAAAACAGAAAAATTTACAAATTACCAGTCCTCCATTCAAGTACAAAGAATTGGTGAAGCTCAAACCTTAGTCCCTGTTTGGCTGAACCGAAACTCCAAAAACCAAAAAATGGAAACAGACATACTAATTCAGCTAGTTATCCTTCTATTCACACTCGGAATCCTCTACGTCATCTACAATTTCCCCAAACAAGCCTTAACCCGACTCCGAACAAATACCCGATCCACTAACCAAGCCCATATCCACTTCATCAAAGGAGCCCAATTCCTCTCAAAAGCCCAATCCAATCACTATCGTAGCAACAAATCCACTTCCTTCAACCTAGCTAAATCCGCCGCCGCCGAAGCCGACAAAGCCCTAGCCATTAAGCCCAAAGACCCCGCGGCCCATATTCTCAAAGCCCTATCACTCGATATAATGGGCCTTAAATTACCCGCTTTGAGATCGCTGGACTCCGCCCTATCGCCGCCGGCGGTGAAGGCGTTGAGCGGCGGCGAAAAAGCCGATGCGTTGTTGAAACGGGCCGAGTTAATGATGGGGTTGAACCGGAAAAGGCGAGTTGACTCGGCTTTAATGGACCTTTTGGAAGCTGTGAAATTGGGCTGTTCGGATAAAGCTAAGGGGTTTTGTTTGTTGGGCCAGTGTTATGAGATGAAGGGCTTGAAAGTTGAGGCCCATAATGCTTTTGAAGAGGCTGTAAGGATTGAGCCTGATTTGGTTGCGGCCCGTGAGGGTTTGGGCCGATTAAGATAAGCCCAAATTTTCGTTCACAAATAGCGTTATTTGTGTCTAGATGAGCGAGAAATAGTGAGGTTTTGCTTAATTATGAAATATGATAGTATTTTGGTTTTAAAATATAGCGGAATGTATTGTATTTACATGCATAATAATCGTGAAATACATTTGTATTCCCAACTTATTACTATAGCCTATGAAGACTCTTGTTATTGTGCTCTATTTTTAGCTAGGTCTAGAAAGATAATATGAGACTATAGGTCATTTGAGACAATTTCATTATATGTAATTTGAGACGTATATCTACTGCACTTATCAAGGAGACCACTGAATCAGTTAGCTCACCTCTGAAAATGAGTGACGAGAATTTGTCTTTCACAAACCTGCGAAACTTCCCCTTAAGTCGATCACTCTGATCACCCGGATCTTGCTAACTCTATTAAATCGGAGAATTCTGATGCTAGTTCCACCTAACACTCACCGAAAAGAAAAAAGGGAAAAAGCCCAAAACTGTGTTTGACCAATAGGTAACAAATATTGTCTCTATATGTGATATTTTTCAATATTATATTGTGTTAGTTTCATAACCATAGTGAAGAAATGGGCCAAAGCATGGTTTCAAACTGACAAATACATCAAAACTTCTTATGATGTAACTGGTATAATATCTTCAAAAAGGCCATCAACTTTTCTTAGTTTGATGCTAGAGGTATATGACTTTTCAGCCTGATGGATTTGATAACATCCATCATTTCCATGCTGAAAAATTCAAAATGCAATCTCAATAACATCTAAACTTGCTGGCTAGCTATATATATTATATTTTCTTGACTATCTGCCATTTCACTTCCATCTTTTTGTTAGGGTAAGGTATTGCCAGAACTGATATGACTTTTTTTAAAAAAAATAAAAAATGAGAGGACTTCTTTTTAACCCCTATCTAGTTCTAATTTTTTCTTTTTTATTGGAAACAGACAAAATTTGTTTAAAACTAAAAGAAAATCTAGGAAAGAATCTATATAGATAAATTTATATATATATAAAAAAAAAGTTTTTAGTTGTATGATTGTATTTCAGGTTGATCACAATATCCTTATGTACGCATGTGAATAGGCATAGTTGGTGTATTTGATATTCGTAGTTCCTGGTTCCTCGGTAACTTATAGTTTTGATTATAGAAATCAAAATAAATGAATCTGCTAGCATAGACTATATTAAATTCGATCAAAAAGAAGAAACATAAATATTATAACTGCTCACAGTTATTTGATTGATTAATCTTTCAATATGCTAGTGTCAACAACTCTTATTCGGTACAGTTATTTGATTTGGTGCAACAAATAAGAGTTTTTGTACTTAAAAGTTGTCATTCTATTTACTCGCATTGCAAGTAAATTGACTTGATATAAAAAAAAATTAAAAAAATAAAACATAAACCAGCAAACTTTTAAATAAACACCTTGTTTTCCTTTTCAAGTTCCACCAGTCATCGATGTTTGCATTGAATTTCGACTAATTCGAAACCACATATTGTGGGATTCATTTCTGAAAGCATTTTTTCTTACCCAAGGTTTGTACCAGAGATATCCGCATTGAAACCAAACTAATCCGAATTCGCATATTGTAGGAAACCCAATTCTAAAAACAGCCCGAATTCGCATATTGTAGGAAACCCAATTCTAAAAACAGCCCTGCAACATGATCTTTTTCATACCCAAAGCTCGCTCATACCCGAGACTTGGTCTGATTAAGGATGGAATAATCCCTCATGCCACTACATCCAACGTTGGTGTCAACTTATAGCCATCATATAATCTTGTAAGATCAATGAAAAGCACCAAAAAACACATGCTTATTGCAAAATGTAAAGAGCTTAATATCATTTTCTTTTTTTTCTATGTCAATTCGACCAGCAAAACGTTCATATAGTCCTTGGGAGCAACTCAAGAAAGCTGAGGAAACTAGAGAAAAAGAAAAGCAAAATTTTTCCACAATTGAGTGCTCCCTAAGTACCCCTTGTCAACATTGCATCTACTACTTAAAAGTCTTTAAATTGAAAGGCACTTTACAACATTGAACCTGTCGATATCGGCTAAACGCTACGCTAAAACGCTATCGCGGGTCAGAAGAGAAAGGGTCAGTACGAAAACAATAGACGATTCAACATACTAGCAGAGTCGGATTGCGCTAATTAGTTAAAACTAGCTAGCTCTAGCTATATCTTTTTGAGGTTGGTCAATAGGATTGGTGAGGCCAGATGAAGAGATCAGCAGCCGAGGGCAGTAACGGCATTGCAGCTGCCATTGTAGTCGTAGCACCGGAAGCATCGGGCGCACCTGCATTGCCGGGGTGGAGGTACTGGAAGAAGTTGTGGTGATAGAAAGCAGGGGTGGTTGTGTCGAAAGGCACTCCACAGGGGATAGCAGAGACCGGTGGCATTGCCCCGAAATTGATGTTATTGCTACTGCTACTGCTGTTGCATTGGGTCAACTGCTGCTGGTGGTTGATGTTATTGCTCGACGATGCTTTCTGCTCTGATTCAAGGGAGAGCTTCAAACGCTTTGCGGTTCCACCAACGGGGAGGGAGCTTTTCATGATGGCCTCGACATCATAACGATTCATCTCGAAATTGGTCACTGCATTCACTCCCCTGAACTTTATTGCTGCTATGTCATACGCTTCTGCTGCTTCCTCCTCAGTAGCTGTCGAAACAATTCAATACGGATTCCGATTAGTATTAGAACATGCTTAATTCAATCTATTTGAATTTACGAAAAATATTAGTTACCAAATGTTCCTAGGTAAAGATCCTTGTTTCCAGCAACCCGGCCAATTCTTGCTTGCCAACGGCCTTGTTGATGATGCCTGCAATGTTGTTCATCAAACGTTAGTCACCACCACTAACGAAACGAGGAATTAAAGAATTACCCATCTCACAGACAGGCAAATTTTTAATCTTGACGCGTCCAACTTCTAAGGTTTTTATCGAACCCCATTGCTCTTTCAAAATTACCGGCTCAACAAAATATATTTATATTCGTTGACATTGCACTTCCAAAATTTTCAGCTCAAAGTATATATACTCGTTGACATTTTAGTACTCCTCTACACGTATCGTGTTGAAAAATCAAGGGGTTCAACTAAACCCGCCAAATGTGACCTTACATCATTTAGCACAACATTACCAAGTCCGGCATACGATAATAATTAGGGAGATAACTACGTGCAACAAAAGTTCATACCTTGTCACACCCCGGTATATCGAAGCTCCTCTCGAGAAACCGCTACTTTTCCTGATATTTACGAGAGAAATTTCGATCAGAACAATAATTAATAACAGGACAAAGTCATTATCATATTTATAAAAAGAAAAAATATAGAGTAATACCAACCTTCTTAGAGAGGCAATGAATTCTTGCTTAGTCATGTGTTTCATTTCCTCCAATTCTTTGGCATAATTGGTAACCTGAAAATAAAATCTAGCCATGTTTAGACACAAGTTGTTTTCATGGTCATGTCACTTTCCATGCAATAATTGAAATGCCCATATAACAACAACAGCAAAAATTTAATATAAGGTATATATATAGTATATATATTACAGGGAAGTTGGTGGTAGCTGTGGGACCCCAATATTTCAGAGCTGCCAAGTCATATGCTCTTGCTGCTTTATCTTCTTTGTCATAACCACCTATATAATCATTTCAAAAAAATTCCAAATATAAAAATCTCAACTTTATGATTAACTTCGAAAAATTATGTATTCATGGGACTTGAAAAAAAAAAACTTACCCAAGTACACTGTATTAGATTGAATAAGCAAGAAAGCGCGATCCCGCCATTTCATGAAGAGAAAAAGGAGTTAAAACATTAGATCATATGAGCTGACAATATTTAGTCAAGATTCTAGCATAAAAGTGTTTTAAAGGGCAAAAAGAGTATAAGCAAAACAGAAAAGCCAATGGCATGCTTGAAGCTTTTAACACATTTTGTACACATCCTTTTTGTAGGTTGGCAAGATAGTGACTTGTGTCTTGCCCAAACAAGGAAAAAGTTAAACATGTTTTTATTCATAGTAGTTATAGTAGAGGATCATGGACTTGTGAACTATGTTGTTCTGACTCTCCAAACATGCAAATAATGCCACGCACGTGTCGGATCCTTCAAAAATGCATTACTTTACGAGGATCCAACAAGCGCCTGACCTCAATTTTTGGAGTCCGAACAACATAACTTGTGAATTGAAGTTAAGCTTTCAAATCCTCAAGATTTCATTACAACAATATGAATGTCGCATTTCTATAATTGGTAACAACTACTTTAAAGTTCCGACTTTTAGCCTTGATAAAATAATTTATAGCCACACAAATGGCCAAAAAGTGTGTTAAACTACAAATTAGTTCTATCTAGATACTAAACAAATATTTTGATGTGTCAAATCTATCATTCCCCTTGGTTCAAAAGTTGGGTAATGCATGCATTAAAGAATTTGGTGGGGAGTTCATTTAAATTATTCAAGTGGGGGAATGAGATTGGACACACTTTTGGTCAAACTAAATGAGAGTCACTGGCCCATGAAATGAAAGGGGGGAAAAAGCAAAAAGTAAAAGCAATCTGAGATAATTTTCAGAGTACCAGAAGCTAGCTAGTGTCTAGACTAGCTGATGTATGTGTACTCTCAGGGTGGGGGTGGGGTAGGGGGTTAGGGAGAAGAAGGTGTAGTCATTTTAGATGCTGTATAACAGGAAAAAATCTATGGATAAAGAAGCAGAATAACTTCTGGACAAAATCTTGAAGAGACTGGTTTTCTCAGATAAATTTAATTTCTATGTTGCTCGGACTCTTCAAAGATGTTGATGGGTGCGTGTTGGATACTTCAAAAGTAGTGCATTTTTAGAGAATCCGACATGGGTGCGGCAACTTTTTTGGAGAGTCCGAGCAACGTAGTTCAAATTATTGCACATATAATATTCACAATGTAATTTTTTAAACATAATCAGTATATTATGACGTAAAATCTATGAGTTGAATGGAGATGGTCCGAAATTAGTTGAATCATCGACTTGCTCCACCACCCTTCTCCATTAAATGTTAGGCTACTTCCCGTAGGCCTAATTCACACATCGCGCGCTATACTATCACTATTACTAGACCGAAGACCTAGACGGAATAGCAAGTAACAACAACATATGCACTACGCAATGTAACCCCCACAAGTGGGGTTTGGAGAGGGTGGCGTGTACACAGCCTTACCTCTACACCGTGAAGGTAGAGAGATGATTTCCGATAGACAACTAACCTGTCTTTTATCTCACTTTTTATGAAAGATTACATATGGTATCTAGGTGATCTAACAAAGCAAAAGTTCTTATAACACTATTAAAAAAAATTCAACTTTTTCTAGATAAAAATTGTACCTTTGGGAATTGGTGGTTGTACAAAGAACATTTTAGCAAGAACACAACAAAGACCATACACACCAAAAACATGAACAAAATGACGGCCTATCTGATCAAATCACAAGAAAGAATAATGGGAAACAAAGAAGAAAAAAAGAATACCACCACTACTACTACTACCATTTCTGCAGCAGCAGTACTAATAGTATAATAGAGTAGGGAGCAGCATAGCACAGCAGCACAGAGGAGAAATTTGTTGCAGTGAAGACACACTACAAACACCAAAAAGTACAGAAAAAACTGCAAACATTTGTATTCCATCACTCACTCAATCAATCATCCTAAAAGCTCTTATTTATTGATTTGAAAGCAAGAAAAAAATACCCCGTCTCATGAACCACCCCTCAACCTGAACCCCAATGCATGCAACTTTCTTTCCACATTCCACAGTCAACTTTGCGATGTAAAACAGATATATAAGCAGACGATGAGAGTATGTCCACTCTAAATCGAAATGTTAAGGGGTATATTTGTCCTTTTTCGCGAAAATCTAAAACAATGGAAAAAAATAAAGATGGTATTTCTGTACTACCTTGACGCCCTTTTCTGGCTTGACCTTCTCTTCTACAGCTGTTATCCCATAGATGAGCTTCATATCTTCCTGTCCATCTATGTCTGCAAGCCAAAAAAAATAAAATCAAGAAAATTAAACCCCACTAATTTTTTCATCTAAATCTACTAAAATATCAAACACCCATATAAAAAAACTGACCAAAACTCTTCTAAAAAACCAAGAAAATTAATCCCCACTTATTATTTCATCTAAATCTACAAAAATATCAAACACCCATATTAAAGAACTGACTAAAAATGTATTAAAAAAATCAAGAAAATTAAACCCCACTTAATTTTTCATCTAAATCTACTAAAATATCAAACACCCATATTAAAAAAACTGCCTAAAATGTTTTTTAAAAAAAAATAAATTAAACCCCACTTATTGTTTCGTCTAAATCTACTAAAATATCAAACACCCATGTCTAAAAACTGCCTAAAAATGTTTTTAAAAATCAAGAAAATTAAACCCCATTTATTTTTTCATATAAATCGACTAAAATATCAAACACCCATATAAAAAAACTGAGTAAAAAAGTGTTCTTTTTGAAAAATCATACCTTGTTACACCTCTGTAAATGGAAGTTCTTTGACCAAAAGTATCAGAAATTTTCTTACAACTCTCAGAATCAACAACAGCAACAATAGCTTTTTCTTTATCCGAGCACTGATTAACAACATTAGCATTAACAGCCAACGACAAAGCTCCGGTAAGCTGTGGCGGAGGAGCAGGAGGAGGAGCAACACACTGTGAATAACCCAACTCGTTACATGACTCAGTAGTACCAAACTCAGTACCAACAGAGTTATCAACTTCAGACCCCGAATTCGTCGAAAAAGCTTGAAACCCAGCTATATTCTTGAGATCTTGATGATGATGATGGTCATTGTTGTAGTGTTCGTAGATGTGAGTTAACGAAGACGAGTCCTGAGTCAATGACGAGGAATCACCACCAAGAAAATCTTCGAGCTTTGGTGGAACTGGTTGGTGGATTTGTGAATCAACAAAGTTCTGGAAAATCGACGAGGAATCGCCATTGATGTTTATTCCAATAGCTTCTTTTTCACCTTCGGTGTACATCACTTGGTGCTTTGATTGTTGATTAGACCAACCTGCAACAATAGCAAAACTTAGTGGCAAAGTTTTGAATTTATTAGAGCATAAGAAACAAAAAGATTGTACCTAGAGATATTATTGCTGAGCTAGACATTGAGTTTTTTTTTAATAAAAACAGTCTGTTAAATATAAAAATGATGATGAATGAAAAATGTTTTAGCAGTAACTGAAATACAGCACACACTATACAACGCCTATAACACACACGGTTGCATTTTCTTTGTCATTATCCTAACATTTTTTTTCTTCCATTCAAAACTTCTTGTATCATTTCACACTTTAATTTCGGCATTTACTGGCTCGACTAATCTAGATTTACATTGTCACGAGAAAAACCATATGAGGTTTCAGCTATGATGATGTTCATAGCTGGAACTCGAGAACTCTAGTTAAAGATTAATGGCTTGACTAATCAAGATTCTTGTTGTCACAAAAAAAAACATATGGGGTTTTAGCACTCAAACTTAAAAGGACTCATTTTCATAGCTGAAACTCAAAAGCTCTAGTTAAGGATTTAATGACACTACTAATCAAGATTCTTGTTGTCACAAAAAAATTTGATATGGGGTTTTAGCTCAACTTAAAAGAACTTGTTTTCCACGGTAAAACTCGAGAAATCCGGTTAAGGATTTTAGCTCTCAACTTTTTTAAAAAACTAGATTTCATAGCTAAAACCCGAGAACTCTGATTAAAAAAGAAATCTTTTTTATGATTTCACCATGCTATCTTTAAAAAAAAAACACCAAAATGTTGTTTTAGCTCTCAAACTTAAAGGAAGTTGGTTTCATAACTAAAACTCGAGAACTCTGATTAAAGACGAAATCTTACCATGGGGAAAGAAGTTATCAGCAAAATAGTAATGATGAGAATCAGCAGAAGAAGAACCAAGATCAAAGTTTGGAGAAAGTTTCATGTTGTTGTTGGATTGATGATGATGATGATGAAGCATAGAATTATTATTATTATTATTAGACTGATGATGATGGTGATGAGTAGAAGAAGAAGAGTTAAGCATTTCCATTGAAGACAAAGAAAATGATAACCAGTTGTTGTTATCTGGTGCCATTTGTAGAAGAATAACAACTCAAAACACACTAAAACTCCTTAATACAACCAAAAAATAAAAACAAGAAAATCCCCCCAAAAAAAAAAAATCAAACTTGATTAACCATTAGATGAAGAAAAACCCATTAAAGAAAAAAAAACTTTTGGAATTATTTGTATATATATATTTCTTTTTTCTTGTGCTTGTTGTTGTTGTTGTTCTTTTACTACAAGAACAAAAGGGGTTCTTGAAAAAGAAGAGAGAAAAAAAAACATGCAAAATATTAAAGCTAGAAGAGAGAGTTCAATGAATGAAAAGAGAGAGAAAATTAATTGTGCTAAGTTTATAAAATGCAAGTTTTTTGTTTTTTGGAAGAGGAAAAGGAAGAAGAAGAGAAGAGCATGTGGTGTAATATAATGGGAGCAAAGAGCGGTTTCAGCTGCCATTCGGCGTAAATTCAGAGGGACACATTTGAAGAAACTATGGAAAAAGATGGGGGGGAGGGGGGGGGGATAAAGGGTAGATTTGGGAAAAAGTGAAAAAGTAAAGGGGGTAGTAAGTTGTATCTAATAAAATAATGGGGTGTTATTTAAAAATTATAACGATAACATATTCGATGTAGTTTCACTTTCACATTGAATGCACTTAGATTTTACTCATATATCGTTACGACGCAAAGAGATTGTTTCAATAAATCTTTGATACAACACCACATTATCAGAAGTGAGGAAGAAAAGAGCCTAGTAAATAATTTTAATAAAATAATGGGGTGTTATTTATAAATTACTGTCAATTTATGTGATATAATTCTAATTCAAAAGTCAAATAAGAAAATCGTTTGATCTTGATTTATTTATATACATTTTAAATATTTAATATTATTAATTTTTATGACTTATATTAATTTTTATATATTTAAAAAAAAAATGAATTGCAAAATTTAAATAATATCATATAAATTGAAACGAAATGTTTAAGAGGTAAAATGTAGGTGGGGTGGGGGTGGAGGGGTGGGTGGGTAGGAAACAGTGACTTTTTTGGCACTGCAATAGTAGAAAATATGTCTGAAACAAGGCCGCGTAGAATCCGGGCTGGGAGACAATTATTTTTAAAAAAAATAATATATAATTAAATAATTTGAATATTTTGGAATTTATAAAAAAAAATGAAATTACATTGAAATTTCACAAGATTATAGGCTATAGCTATATTATGTAAGGTTATAACGATGATAAAATCATAAAAAGTTTGGGATTAAAGATGAGTGTAAATTTAATGTAGGATTGGGGCAGTTATTACTAGTTAATATACATGATTAAGATGTAATTATTGCGATATATCTTTATGCATAAGACCGATAGCAAAAAAAGATGGATCGAAGAAAAGGACCGCGTGATACATCTATCACCTATGTCTAGCAAGTATGTTCGTTCACTATATGTCGAATTCTTTTGAATATATACCGAAATTTCCAAAAGACGCTTTACCACTTAAGTTGCAATCATAATAAAATTATAAAAAGTTTAGATGGCCTATGATAAGGTCAATACAGAATGTAGGATAGAAAGCGTGATTATTTTTTAGTACGAGCTTAAAATATGATTCTTTTGACATATTGTTATGCAAGAGATCGATAACAATATAGAAATGATTGATCGACAAAAAAAATGGTAGAGTTATGAGTTTGCCATGATACATCTATATTTAGCAAACTTGTTTATTCAAATGTTGAAATTATTGCAAATACAACCTTTTTTTCAATAACTGGTCAAATAACTAAAGAATCATCGATCTACTCTAACTTAATTTGTCATTTCGAAATACGTGCTTATATCAAAGATTGTGTTTGAAAAAATTCACAATGATAAAAGCGACACAAGAATTATCTACAATTATATGTGAGATTAGAATTAATTTTTTTCGCATTTAGTTTCACTTATACTTTGAAAGATGTTAATCTACGAAAATCTAATGTAAGATTTCTTTCATTTTAATATAGATTTGTTTGATTAATATGTTGTATTAATGAACCCATACGATTTATATATTTATTTATTTTCAACAAGAAGATTAGTTAAAGAGAATTTATAAGAGAAATAGAAACAAATAAAAATACTATTTGGGAGTAAAATTTTGTAGTGAATTGTAAGGAGGCACATTATAATTATATGAACTATAACTAAAAAATGTAAATAATAATTAAAGAAATTAAATAATAAATGTACTTTCAATATATAAGTATGAAAATCAAAAACCTTAATTTTGTCACTTCATTAAGGTCTTGTTGAGAAAAAAACGTGATCTTACATCTTACTTGGATTGTTGTTACCCATAGTTTCATAATGTATTATGTTATATTGTAATTTATTATGGTGTATATTTTTTTAATAAATAAAATGTTTAATATAATGTATCATTTTATTAAACATTTTTCTATCTTAATTTTTTTTTATATTAAATAATCTCATTTGTCTTATGTGGTGTCAAGTTCCTACAAAAGCTGATATAATACTCACTACATATATTAGCAATCAACTATTAGGGAGACAACATTTAAGTGACCCACTAAATGTCTAAATTACAAAAATTATTGAAATAATTAATACTTTTAACAATATTAAAGTAATTATTATAAATAAAAATACTAATAAATATGCATATATGTAAAAAAAAATTATATAACATAATCATATATAATATATAAATAGATACTTTAATTTAGTTTTAATCGAAAGTTAAATACTTTAATTTTTGAGTATGTACATCTAGACAACTCAACTCGATTTACTATGTCAATTTAAACATTTCAATATACAAAATGATTATCTAGACAACTTCAATATTCTATGTCATGTCATTACCAAGTGGTCAAGAGACACGAGTTGAAGTGTTTAGTTGCCAGTTTAGACCAAATTAAAACGTCTAAATGTTGACTGATCTCAAGATTGAAGTGCTTACTTGCCGGTGTCAAGTTTAAATGTGTGTTAATGTATTATAATTATATAATTCGTTAAAAAAATATTTAGTATGTAAATTAGGGATCTCAAGTTTTAAATCATAATTTATTTATTTTTTGGCTTCGAATAAATAAAATGTAAAATCTAAGTTGACTTTATTTTGAAGTTAAACCAGTTTTGTAGAATTAATGTGATTCTGAACGTTATTTAATTTATATTTATTACAATGTGTCACCTTTTTCTTCACACTTGTCCAACATGCCGATTGTTGTTGCCACCAATAATTCATTTAATGTTTACTATGTGGTCCATCTTTAAGGTTGCGTTTAAGTTCCAGGATTTGAAATTTACGGATTTTACAAAAAAAAAAAAAATAATTCTTTTTGTTCATTTTTATGTCACTGTTTTGCTTTTTGAGGTCAAACTGCATGAATTTTGATTAATATTTTAAGATGTATTTTTTTATCATATTAATATGAGAAAATTTATATTGATAACATTTTTCGTATAGTTTTCGATTATTTAAATTTTAAATTTTAAATATTAAGTTAATCTACTTTAATTTAGCTTTAAAATTTAGTCAGATTGAATTTCGTAAAATGAAATGTGACGAGCAGAGGGAGAGTATACTCAAAAGTCAAAAAGATTTAATTTTCTCCTTTTAAATCATTTAGTAATTGTAATCTTAATCTTGGGCGAAGTTAGAGATCAAAGGTGTGAGTTCGATCAAATCCAATAACTTTAATTTAAATTTTATATTATCTTAAATTTAAATGTATAAATTATTAATTTAACATCCAGTAACATAAAAATGTACTTGAATGTAAAATTTGAAACTCATAAACTTTAAATTCTAACATCATTTTTATCAATTAGAGTGTGGCATTAATGGAGTTCAGTTCCCTTTAAAATTTGCATGCTGCTATATATAAATGCCAAAGTATTTTACTTCACCAACTCTTGACTTAGGTGACTTATAACAATAAATAATTGTCTATATACATTAATATTTTATACAAATTATACATAAATTAAATCCTCAATATAAATTGATAGTGTATAAATACTTTTTTATAAATATATATAAATTAAATACTTTATTAATAATGAAGGAAAAAAATGATCCAAAATTATTAGATTCTTGAATTGATAGTGACTTTGGTCATTCAAAAGTCCATAATAGGGCCATCATTCCTTCTTCTTTTTTTTTCCCCTTATGATTTTGGATTTTTTTTTTAAAAAAAAAATTATTCGATGTCCGTTGTCTGCATTGGAGTCTCGGCTCAACTAATTCAAATTACGCACTACATGGCCCATTTAGGTGATAACGCTTTCAACAAAAAAAATTCTATATTCAAAGGTCGAACCCGAAACTTTTGATTAAGGGTCTAGCAGTTCCACCCGTTACACCGCAACTCATATTGGTATGATTTTAGATATAATCATAAGAGAGAATAATTTTTTGTCATATAAATGATTGTATGTATTGGTAGGGTCTGATAATATCAGCAATGTCACATTAAAAGGGAACAAAAACTCCACAAGACCAAAATCTATATAATGGCCAACACTTGTGGACACTTTTTTTTAAAAAATATATAGAGAGAGAATTTCTTTGATTGTGAAAGTTTAAGCAACAAGTTCATATTTAATATATTTTGAAAATACTTATTAGTGGCTTTTTCAAACATTTTCTATTTTAATCCAAGAATCCCCACCTCATGTTGTTCTAATTAGTGTCACACTTAATTCTTTGATTATGAGAATTAATAAACAATTATGTCATCTCCATAATAAACATTTAGAAGACATTAGTGGTAGTAAAAAAAATGTGGTGCTTTTACCAGTTTGCCTTGAGTTTAAAGAGGAAAATATTTTTCCGAAAATTTGTTTCACTCTCCATTAGTTTCAAAAATTTATAAATTATTTCAAAAATACCAACAAAAAAAAATGAATAAAGTTTTTTTTTCCATTTTAATTTTAAAAATTCAAGAATAACGGTTAAATATTTGATTGCCAAAAAATGACTTATTTTCTAAAATCAAATACAAATAGTATAATCGACTAAGACGAAGTTGATTCAATAAAATTTTACTGAGTAGAACTAACTTGGAATACATAATAAGAAGTCTCGTGTTCGAGTTATGAAAATGAAAAAATCTCGATAAAAAAAGCTCCCTCCGTTACTGGGCTTTATAATGCAATACAAATTAGGATTAATCGAGCAAATAAATATCAAATACTGATTGAGAAAAAAAAAATACATATATAAAAAGAAGAATATATCAACTGACTCGTAATTCCAAATACGTCCCTAATACAATGAATAATACAGTTAAAAAGTCCCTAGTTTTTCCTCCGTAGTTCAATTTCACATTGTTATCCTGACTAATTCGAATTTGTGTTACGCAACACTCATTTAAGGAAGAAACACTCTTAACACGATTTTTTTAATACTCGAAACTTTTGTAAAGAATTTCGAAGAAATTTTATTCATTCCATCACAATCGTGATTAGTGGTAAATTCAAAGTTGTTTAGACAAATGGCCGAGAAAACAGCAAGGAAACAGTAACCCTGATAATCTGGGAAAATTCAATATTCACTTCGATCCCTGAAATTTGTCTTATATTGAGTTTTAGTACTAATTAAATTAAGAAATTGGTCTTGTTAGGTCCTCCAGTATTTAAGGAGGGTGACCTATTAATGGCATTCGTGCATATTACAAATCCCCATATTATACGTACATTTGTACACCTTTCTATATATATATATCTCGAGCCTGCTAAAATACCTACATAATACCGTTTTTAATTTTTATATACTGATAGCGTAAAAAAAGAATCAGATAGGTGTAGCCGTGTAGGTTCATTAATTTGAACATATATTATAACACTACAAACAAAATTAAAATTAGTTATCAATTTAACCGATAATATGTCGCTAAAATACCTACATGATATCGTTTTGGATATGCATTTTTTTATTTTTTATTTTTTATTTTTTGAAGTTTTATGAGTGAAAGTCCTATTTGAAGATCATATTTTGAAATCTGATCAAATTTCATGAACAAATAAATATTTGAAGATAAATTTTTAAAATCTACTTTTAAAATTTATGATTAAACGCTAGCTCATAATGGTGGGGTTTTGGGGAGAGAACTAATATATAGGTAAGAAAATATAACTTAATGTATAGGTACAAAATTGTAGAGTTATAGTAGCAGATTCCTAAGGAGGGTGTTGACCTATTGCTGCAACATACATACAAGATTTTAATTACAATTGGTAAATTTTAGGACTTTGCAAATAAAGGAAATAAGTTTATATTTAATCAGCAATAATTAAGAAACAGTCAAATACAATCTCGATTTGGTAAATTGGTCCTACAGAATATTCAAAACAAAGTACGGATACATTTTTTTAAAAAACTTTATATTTAATTTCTTATTTTATGCTTTATTAAAAATTATAATGAGAAAGTTTGTATTCATGGGAATATTAGGGTTTCTTCTGTATTTATGGGCTTATAGCTAGAACATAAAAAAAAAATGAATTAATGGATCATAGGGTTAAATCGGTTTGACTTGTAATATTATTCGGACTTCACTCAAAAGGTATCCGATTAGATCTTGGCCTGACTCGCATTTTAAAAGTTAGCTCAAAATGAGAAAAAAATATTATTCTTTATCCTGAATTTCATTGTCCGATCGAATATTTTCACTTTCATATATAACTGTCTGGCAGGGGCAGAGTCACCTTAGGTGAAAGGTAATTAGGTGAACATTCTTTATCGAAAAATAATATGATGTATAGAGTTTAAATATTAGCTATTATGAATGTATATTTAATTTTATATATTCTAAACAAAATTTCTAACTCCACCACTATCGATCGGTTTTCTTGAGGGCCCACAACAAACCTGAATTTAGTATCATATCAAATTAAATCTTGAACCTAGCTAAAAGAGATTAATATTAGAAGCCAAATTGAGTTTCAAATATTGTGTTCTAATTAGTCGAATGGAACACGGCATCATCATCATCAAGTTTTTGTATATTATAGAACAAAAATTAAAAGTAGTTCACAACCTGTGTTTTTGTCGTGTTTAGTTATAAATGTATAGGTGAATTGAATGAATTTTTTGGACACAAGTTGAAAGAATAGTTTATATAATATGTCCAAAAAAGTTGCATGGTGTAAATAGTAGATGTATAAGCAACACGTAAATATGGTTTCATTCGTTAGAATGTGCGGTGCTTAATGTAAATCTATTCATTGCCTCAGGGATCGAATGGTCAGAAAAAGTAGGCTCCCTCTACTCTTTTCTTACTAATTTATGGGTTAAACTATAAAAAGGACATATTTACTTATCATATTTATTAATTTTCTCATTATTTTATTTTAATTACTTAATATACCACATGTAAATATCTTGATACATCACTTCAGGTCATGATAAATTACCTCACCTCGTGATATATCGTCCCGATATATCAAAGATAATTATTTAGAGGTGAAGTAATGTATCACGCATTGAAGCGATTTATCAGAGTGAAGTGGATGGAAAAAAGAGTAATTAACTCTAAAAAATGTGTGTTTTTATGTAAGTTATCCTAATTTATACTTCCTTTATTTAAAAAAGAATGACCTACTTTAACTTGACACGAAGTTTAAGAAAATAAAAAAACTTTTAAATCTTATAATCTTAAATTAAAATTATATCAAATGTACCAAAATACCCTTTAATTTTGTAGTCCTAAATACATGTCACGTGGAAAGTTAAAATTAAAATTTTGCCAAAAAAAAAGAAAGAGGTCATTCTTTTTTAAACGGACTAAAAAAAAAAGTAGGTCATTCTTTTTTAAACGGAAAGAAAACTATTTAAAAAGGTATATATTAATTTGAACTCAACTTGTAACTATACCTTTCAATTTTGAATGTATATAAATAAGTAGTTAAATTTGTATAAAATTAAATAAATAGATACACATACTTTATATGGTATCTACATGGCAATTCACATTAACTGCTACATAAATCTCACATAAAATGCGTGTGTTTACTTGTTCAATTTTACATAAATTTAAGTGTTTACTTATGCATATCTAAAGTTACAGAATATAAATATCAGTTAATATCAGTTAGAGAATACATTTATGTATTATGCTATTGAAAAAAGAGTAATAAGTCAAAAATACACTTAGATATTTTAATTTTTTAAGTTTTATATCCAAGTTATCGCTAAACATGTTCTTCTTAGACATTTTTGTTCAAATTTAATTTTTTTTATATGTATTCTCAGTTGTATGTTACGTAACTACTGAAAATAATTTTTTCTCGGTTAATTATACTCATTTATCTTAAATTTAATGTGTATAATCGTAGAATATGTTATATTTTATTTGGTTAATCTTATCACCTAATAAACACTTTGAGTATAACTCAATTTTTTAAAAAATTTAAATAAAAGTATCTAATAAAATTTATTAATAAATTCAATAATATATATATTATGTGTTTAGGTGTTCAAATAAGACAACCGATAATTCAATTATTTAAATAAAATTTACTCCAAATTTGATCGATATCATGAATATATTTTCAACTCTTCTAGTGGGACCCACAAGATTTCATAGAGGGGACGTGGCCACTCGTTGTGCTTCCTTGAATAAGGACACCATACTTACTCCCTCTGTCTTATTTTATTTGCACACTTTTTTTAACACGCTTATTAAAAAATAATAAATAAGAAACTTGTTTTTATTAATTTATCCTTTAAAAATCTTCTTTGAAACTTTACAAACAAATGTGAACACTTTCAAAAAGAATTAATTACAAGGATAATATGAGAAAATTTTAATTAATGATTTTTTTATTTAGTAAAATAATCAATTAATATGAGATAACTATTTTTAATATAGTGAGCAACTAATATGGGATAGAGGAGTACTATTTTTGTGTTAAAAGATTCTCTCTTTGACCCCTACCCTTTGGAATTTTCAAGTAGGCCCCTAAGTTTTTTTCTTAATTCCTAATTATGGAGATTAAACAGGTATTAAACAAACCAATCAGATATAATTTGCAGTTCATTGCAAATCAATTTTTTTTATTTGAGGTCCGGTACTTGTTTGGTTCAAACGGGACAGTATCACATCATGTAAAAGTACATTTCGATTGCTTTGAGCTCAAAAATTGGTATTGAAGCCCCAATAATTCGGTGAGATGAGTAAAGATGTCGAAGTGATGGCGTAGGGGTGTGACTGTAAGGCCTTCGCCTATCTTCTATTGAGTCGTTGCAACGATGGGTTGTGGAGTTGTAAGACTTTTATTTATCGTTTATTGGTTCAATGCAGTGACGGGTTGTGAACTTAGTTCGAGAGAGATTGTTGGGCGTGCGAGCTTTATAAAAAAAATTGTGCGGACTTCATGATTCAAAACAAACAATATTATCACCATATAAGAATATCTTCGAGTTGGTTGAGCCCAAAGTACTTGCATTAGAGGCTTAGAGCATAGAAAACACAAAATAGTAATTCAATTAGTAACCCTATCTAACGCCACTTAAACTAAAAATAGATAAATAAAGTTCTTTTAAAATAATCAGTCAAAGGACTTTTCTATGAAAATAAAACAAATTAACTTACGTACTATCAAATGAATTTTAATTACAACAAAGGATTAATTACTGCTTTGCATTCACAGCAAAAATGTCATTTCCACATGTTAATTATAGCTGGAAAGTTTCAACTAGTAGTCCAAAACTTACTTATGATCTCCTTAGAATCAGATCACAACTAATCCCTATAGGATATAATTAACTAATTAGTTACCAAATGGCAAATAGATATAATCTTTCCTTCATTTAACTCCTTGAATCAATTATCTATCGGAAACAACTTCTTCATTTTTAAAATAAGATTTTTGAGTACACTTTATTTTTTTCAAACTTCATTTGTGAAATTACAATAAATATGTTATTGTTTTTCCTTCATTTAATCGTTTATTCTCCATTAGAAATTCGTCAATTCAATCTATTATATCATGCATGTACTAAAAAAATTAATCAGAATACTAGCAATCGAGATGTGAAAGCAAATACTAAGTTCCATAAAATAAGTTTTAAAATTAATTTCTATTTTTTGGGGAAGTAGAGAAGAGATCAAAGAGCTCAACTTTTGAGAAGGCAAATCTGAGATGTTGAGATTAAAATAGTACTTCCTCCGTTTATTTTTACTTTTAAATATTCAAAAATTATACGAAAAATCTTATAAGTTTCTATCCTTCTTATATTGATATCATTGCTAAAAATAAAGATTTTTTCCACTACAAATCCGTAAAAAGTTATGCTATAAAATAGATTCTCACTAAAATAATGGGAAACTTCTTAATTTTTCAATATGAAAACATTACTATATATTATTTTCTCACCAACTCAATCAGAATATCAACGAAAATAGTCATTGAACAATTTATAATGGGAAAATAGTGATTTTTTTAGTAGTGTATGATGAAAAAATATATTTTAAAATATTAATTAAAATTTATATAATTTAATTCTCAAAAAGCAAATCGTGACAAGTAAAAACGAACAGAAAGAAAGAGCAGTACATTAGTGAAAACAAGATTGGCTAATTTGATGGAGGTAGAAGTGGCAGTACTTGATCCAATAACAAGTTTTTTTTTTAAAAAAATGAATGAGAAAACTTGGAATTGGGAAAATGAATTTCCCCATACCAATTGTGTAAATGGGTTCTCCTCGGGTTTTTCATTGAGCCCACCCAACTAGCACTTTTTCCATTTCCCATCATCTTGAACCAAAACAAAAGGGCTTAATTTTAATTATTTTTCTAAATTTTTTTCTTTAGAGTTTCCCATCCAATGTGTTTGAGGAAATGTACGGATGCATCAGTGTAAAAATGTGAGAGATTGGTTATGTATGATTATAAGCGAGACAGAGGTGAATCAAGGAAGTATTGAGGAGAGATGATTAGACGGGATTTGGCGCAGCTTTAGTTTATTCAGGACATGATCTTAGATAGAAGATTATGGAGGACATGAATCGATTATTATCAATGCGGAGGTGTAAGAGGTTGATTATGGGTGATTATAAGAGAGGTAGAGGTAGGCGAAAGAAGTACTGGAGAGAGATAATTAGACAAGACTTGATACAACTTCAGTTTACCGAGAACATGACCTTAGATAAAAAATTATGGAGAATACGAATTAGGATAGAGGATTAGGTAGGTAGTTGAAGGTGGAGAACATGATGTCTTGCTTTTCGAAGGTATAGGCTTGTTGATTGTCTGTCGTAGTACTAGTCATATTCTTGTAATTCTTGCTTTTGATATCGATCTATCATCATATGTTGTTTATTTTGTTTTTATTATCACATTATTTTATTGTTTGTTCCTTTTTCGTAGACTTTGTATTATTTTCTTTATTAATTGCTATGATTTCTTCCTTGTTCCGGCCTTCTTTTTTTACGTTTCGCGAAATTGCTATGATCACGTTTAGCGAAAATGATATACACATATATTAACTAAAATAAGACATATCTTTTTTTTAAAAAAAGATTATGTTTCATAATCTTATTTTTTTGAATTTTAATCCAAAAAAATATCTCATTTCCGAACGAGCCTTTTAAGGTCCCTTACTTTCTTCTCTAGTTATTTTGATATAACGATGTATAGAATTTACGTAAAATAAATTTTACAGTTGAGTTCAATCGCGAACGATCCACGTATTATTCCACTAAAAACCTATGCAAGTATTTTTCAAATTATGATATTTTAACAATTGAACAAATTCCACAAACTCCACAGTAACTTCACATTATTCACCTAATATATTTAAATAAATTGAGTACATGATTCATTAAATAAAATTAATACTTTAACTTAAATAATTATTAGGTGCATGATCTGTATAAGGTCAATTAGTTTATAGTTATTCCGATTTACATGCTGTTAAATAGTTTTTGATTTTTTTTAATTTTATAAATGACTCATAATTGAATATGATTTTTCAGTATCGTACATTAAACACTTATGTTGCAATTGGTTTCAACTTTAGGTGACTAATAATACAAGTCATTGGCTAATTTCTTTTTTAAAAGGCCTGATTTAACGGCACGTGACATCACACGTGGTTGTACTATAGTGAAACAATTATTGCTAAAAAAATAAGATTAAAACTATTGAGATGGTAAATACTTATTTGTACCTGATATTTACGTCAAATCAATTAATTAATACTTCCTTGAGGTAAATTTAAAAAAGTGATTAATTATTCAGATTGGTTCGCACATCCGAATGGACGAGTTTGATTTGAGTTCATGGTGAGATGAGGTGTAATACAGTTTGCTTAACGATTTTTATTTTTTTACTTTTTACCCGTTAAAAAAATATTTAAATCTCGATTAATTTAGATTCACTTCACGTAAAATTCGTCAAGGAAGAAATACTTCCTATCAATATTTTTTTCAAAAAGAAGTTGTACATGCTCAAGAGCACTAATGTCAATATTTACACTTTATTATTTATCTTCTTTCTTAATCATTTTAAGTGCTTTTGACAGAAAATTGTTTGTTAGAATATATTTAATAGCCCCTTTGTTTGACAGAAAATTGTTTTTTTTTTCTTTTTAACTCAAGACTTATATCCCCCAAAAAAAAAACCTAAAAGGAAAAAGAAAAAGATTACAGAAGAAAAAAAGAACGTGCATTTGATTTACAAAATCTTTTCAGAAACCAAAAACTTTTTAAAGAAAAAAAAAATCTAAATTTCAAAAATCAAGCAAAATGTGTTATTGGAAATTACAATCAATCCAAAAACAATAATTACACTTCAATAACAAACAAGTTGAGATCGACTATATGAATCTTCATTTTTTTTTCCATTTAAGCTCATATCATATTATGACCACTACCGCTACTAACACTTTAACACTTTCACTCACATAGATTCATACTAATAGATCGGTGTAAATTTATGCGGGACATGTTTAAACCATCTCAAACAATTTTAGCTTCTTGCATTTTATTCTCAATGTATGCAACTTACGTCTTCTAGCGAATATGATCATTTTTTCTAATGTTATCTTACTTAAAAGATAAAGAAAAACGTGTTAAGCTTGTGTTTTTCCAGTCGGCTCGCACACAATCATCATTTTCTTAATTGAAGAGACTACTTGGAAAAAAATAGCATCTCATAAATTTCGAAAAGAAAGACAAAAAAATAAATATCGATAAATGACTTCACATTCAACTTAACATTCATGTCTACACAATACTCATCTTGTAAATATATTGAACTTTAATAACTATCTTTCACTACTATACGACTATAACATAGCCGATCTTATAATTATTTTATAGAAATTACCTTTTACTTTAATAAGTATCCTTCTTTCATGTAACACCGCAATAATACACCTCCATTTTGAACACTCCAATCCAAAAGTAAAATATCATTAGCCCCAAATGATTTCCAAAAATTTGCAAAAACTAAAGGAAAATATTAATTAAAATCTGAATGCTATCTCATTTTGTCAGTGTCATATCTACTTCTAACAGATATATATTTCATCAAGATAAACATAAACATGAATTAAAAAAACAACTAAAATACCTTTATCATTTATATTAAATAAAAAAGATACTAGAATTAGTCAAAAGTACACATAAATAGAATTATAGAAACTCAATCCCATTCAGACTTAATATATAATCTGAGAATGTCTGAACATAAAGCTAAGAATCTAAAATATATCCAACTTTGAAGTTTATCCAAATCACCACAAAAGAAAATGGATTTTTTTTTTTTTTTAAAAAAGAACAGCTGTGAGTTAAATTAATTAAAATTTAATTAATGGTTCATATTGGTTCCATGTGGAAGAAATCTAGCAAAAGGTAGAAATAAATAGCAGTGTAAGTAACATGCAAACCATGACCTATGTTCATCACAATTATTATCACCCTAATATTATTCTTAATTCAAAAATTAATCAAAGATAAACGGTCGTGATTTGATCATGGGATCCCCCTCCTACTCATCGTTCTTATCTTGAGTTATAATTTTTTTTTAATTCATATTAATTTGTTTATATTGATATTATTATGTCCGTGGCCTCGATTCAATACTGCTTCTCGCTTAGAATCTCTTTCAGCTAAGCTGCACTAACAGACTTAACTTAAGTAAAGTAGAGATAATGCGAGTGACTACGTGCGAAAGTTTGTGAGAACACTTTGATTAATTTTGTTAGGTAGCTTGATCATAGTTCTGAGCGATTAAACCTAAGTTATCAAATAAAGACGAATTCAAAATTTAAAATTATGTATCTCTAATAATTTGATCACTCACTTGTCATTGAATTCACAATTTAATTCATATTATTGGTCTCAATTGATTATATGTACAAAGCAAAATTTTGAAACATATACATGATTTTGATCAAAATTTTGAAACATATACTTGTATCATACGTATATTATACATCCGTCTCTTGTTATCAAGACAAATCATGCACACTAAAGTTAGTATATGAACTCACACCAAATATTGTAGTTGAGATCTCCAAGTTGTTATTTCAATCATTCGATTTTGATATTGACTTGATTAATTCAAATTTATATCACAAAAAGTTTAGTATAGAGATTTTAAACGCTTTTATCTAAAAAAGATTTCAGTTATAAAAATCATTAGGCAAAAGACGAGATCATTAATTAAGGATGATAATGTTGTTCTAATGTCTTAAAGCAAGCTCTATTCCTTTGAAACTTTTTTCAAACAATTACTTAAACACTTCAATTAAAATGTGTATGATACCTTTGAGCAGGTTCTAATTAGGTGTAACGTTCATTAAAAAAATACACTAAATGTCAGAAAATTCACATTAAATATTACATAAACAAAAAATACGTAATTTAAATCATGTCTATATATACTCTTTTATTAAAGTGATTAATTAATTATAGTTTAAGAAAAGTGATTAATTAATTAATTATGTTTACGGCCCCTAAACTCGTGCATTGTGATCACACTGGCTTTTGACCATTGACCAAAGTCACGTGCGCAGTATCTTTTGACTCAAAATATCTCCATGATTTACGAGAGACACGCACGTGCACTTTCTGCCCCTTTAGAGTAAATTAATATAATTTTTTATTTTTTATTTTTTATTTTTTATTTTTGATCCTTTACTTTTGGTACTTAGTACATACTACCGCCCTCTAATTATTAAATTTGTTAGTATTATATTTGGTTATATTAATAGTTAATTAGTAAGTAGGATTGGATCCTCTGTCATCCCTTTAAGGACATTTTACTAAGAGACAATGTAAGAATTTGGATTCATTGTATTATTATTAGAGGTCCCACTTTAATTTGTTTAGGCCATGGAATTTCATAGATTTTTCTAGTATCATGATTGTGGTATTTCATTATAAATACTTTTTTAACTATGACGTGAGTTATCGATCGTTGAAAATTCTCACATGACGAATGAATTTTTTGTTTTCACAATCTTTAGGTCCTCTATCGAGATGCAAATAAGTTTTTCTTTGCAGTTTTGAGTTCGATTGCTTGTTGTTCAAGAAAAGAGTTCATTGTGTAGGTAGTATGATGGATCTGTAGCGAATAACGATATGATTTTCTTATCGATTATTTTGTTGTAGATTAAAAAGATCAAAATCGATAGAGAATAGAATAAGAAAGTTGCTTCTAATATTGTAAATCGCCCACTATATTGCATTTATCGGATGGGAAAAACTTTATTGAATTGAGTTTGGTATAGAATGTTCAAACAAGGGATGAAGATTGAATTCAAGTTATGGAGAAAGAGGGAGGGGGTGGGGATGGGGTTTCATCTTTTCTATCCTATCCATCAAGTTTTTTTTACTAGGTGTTTAGTATTCGTACTGCAACCTAATGAATTCGAATATGAACCACGTAGGACCCATTTGGGAGAAGCGTTCCCTATCAAGGATTTTTTCATACCCTAGACTCAAAATCGAAGCCTATTTCTTCAAGTTGGTATGTAAAAGAGTATTTTCTTTTACCCTATTAATGAAACTTCTCATGAACCCTTAATAATACCAATAGAATTTAAGTTGGACATAAATCTAGTAGAAGATTTACATTTGAGGTTTTGTTGGCAATCCTTCATGATTTATGGTTTGATTTTCTTATGGAACTGTGTTATTGGGCCATATGAAACTGTATTTTTGGTCCATACATGGATAATCATAATTTGGCCCAATTAGAGAGTAGAGCAATTGGGCAATAGTAATGGACTTAATGGAAGTTATGGGCCCAGTAGAGTAGTCTGAAGTTCCACTTCTCCAACTTTTGATTTGATAGCCCAAAATTGGTTTATCTTAACTAATTTGTGTATATGGATAGTTGATTCAAAACATACTAAGATACACTGTTTTCATGTGGATGCAATATCTAATTGTAATTGGAATTGCGTGAATACAATATCTGATTTTAACTATATGTGTATGTATGTGTTTTCAAATCAAAAGTTGGATGTATGTATTTGTATGTGAAGACATCTACGGTATGTGAGGCCATCTGGATCGTCCAATGTATGTGTTTTCAAATCGTATGTGTAGATCAACTATTACATGGGAGACCAACTGTATGTAAAGGGTATGTAAATTATATGCAAAGTGCATGTTGTATGTACAAAGGAACCAACACCTAAACATATATGTTCTATGTATGTCATACGTGTATGTTAGGTATTTTTTTGCCGCTCCCTGATAGGGTTTTTAGATACACATACGTGTTTCTTGTATAATATCGCTATATATAGTTTTCTCAATGAAATATATCTTAGTAATTATACTGTTGATACTAACATTTGGATCTTCTAACATTGATTGAATTGTATGAAAATAACATTTGTAAAATCTGGTTCTTTTCTTGTTCATCATTTTGTCAAACAAGTCTCATATATCTTTGTTGAATTAGATAACTTGCAAATTGTGAAACACACAACTCAAGAACATTGAAAATATTTCAACTCCCTTATAATACTGGGGGTGGGACTATTACACCAACTGAAGTATCATAGTACGTCGTCCTTCCCTGAAATGGAACAGTCTTTGGCCCAGGTAAAATAAAACCTGGCCTCCCCTTCCACCATCTACACAAAAAAATATGATTAACCCTAACTAATTTTACGTTACGGAATAGTTGATTAATCGTGATTGATACAAGGATTAATTAATATGTATAATTTTATATGAATTAAGACGGGATACTATATAAAGAAAGACATGTGAATCATATAAAAGATACATTTGGGATGTCAAATAGGCGAGTCGAGTTAAATTAGACACGTTAATATATATAGATTAAGTTAGTAAAAGAGTCATGATTATACTCATCCAAAGCTTGGATGGATCAAGATGTATCCTATCAATTTAGATTAAACACTGAGTCGTAATCCAACCAGGCCAACTCAAAACTAATATTTGTTTGCTTTCGTTATTTTGTTCTTACTACCATATTCAACTGAGAGTCTATCGGAAATAACCTCTCTATCTCATTTCTGAGGTAAAGGTAAGGTCTGCGTATATTCTACCTTCTCTTTACTTCACCTTGTGAGACTACATAGGTATGTTGTTGTTGTTATAACCATATCAAATTAAAATAACTTTTGTATCTTTCATAGACAAGGAAAGTGGGTGAAGATAAACTAAACCAACAAAATCAATTTCTATTTTTTGTCTAGGTTTTTGCCTTCTTTTATGAATTAATTTGAACTATCTAGTTAGCTATAATTAAAGAAGGTGACATATTTTACGTGACTATGTAATGAATGCTTTAGGATAGGCACAAAAGTTTTTCCCAAATATGAAGTCGAAGTGTAAGGCTAAGTACGCATCATCCTCTCCAGGCTGCACTTGTAGAATTACACTTAGTAATTAGTATGTGGTTCTTGAAGACGACATGTCTAATAGGAAATACTTTATCATATATTCAAATACTCATTTAGAACATCTCATAATTTAAGTGTCTAAATGAAATTTACTGTTATCGATATATTAAACTTAAATTTTATATAATCTCAACATGGCTATTGATTGAAGATATACATTTAATTTTATCAAAAGAAGTAACTAAAAAGTTAGTTACACAAAATGATAAACTTTGCATATTTTATGGAATTTTCCTTTACATAAATTTTCAGCAAATAACGATAATTGCACCTGACTATATATTAAAATTGGTAAAAAGAATTAAATTATTTTGTTACAAAAAAAAAAAAGGTAAAAAGATTAAAAAAAAAATTAAAAAAAAATTTAAAAAAAAAGTGGAGGTGCGGGGAATCGAACCCCGTGCCTCTCGCATGCGAAGCGAGCGCTCTACCATATGAGCTACACCCCCTTAATGTTCTTCCCAATCTTAAATAAACTACTAATATTTAACTATTAACATTATATCCTTAACATCCATTTACATTTTTTTCCCAATAAATTGTATCATATTTCGTCATTTCATAATACCATGCATATACAATTTGAAGAATAAATTTATAATATTACAAAAAAGAAGAAGTACAATACAGGTAAAATAATAATACGATCACACTAAATTGATCGTTATATACTCTGTTGCAACTGAAACTCTGATCGAAATCTCGCTGGACCTCACGAACTCAACGTCGAGATATTGGTTTTATTTGTTGTTAACAAAAGTCTACGACTCCGGTGAATTTATATGGTGGAGATGGAGGAGGAGCGGGATTCTTTTGTAGTGATGTCGAAGAATATAGAATAATTCTTTATTCAAGATCCAATTGAATGATACTTAGCTCTTTGTGTTTCATTTACAATTAAGAATTACGCGTAACTATATACTATAATTTTTACATATTTTTATTGGGACTTTATTCTCCTCTTTAAATGATTTAAGAAAATATTTTTTTTCGATCTGAATGGAGACTGATCCTCGAGTGCAAAAGACATAAGAGAGTTTAACTGCAAGCAATTATTGAAATTCTCGAAATTAATAGGACCAACAAAATAAAAATATATTCATATTGGTTTGGAAGAATTCTTTTTTTTTTCCCTGTTGATTCTTGCCCTTAGCTTCAATGAAACAGACAAGTATAAATTATGAGTGCCAATTAAATATAATATATAATTTACTAAGTTATTTTTATTTATAAAAGTAGGTTGATTTCTTTCTCTTAAATTATATATAATTAATGGTACAGTTAAAAATAATTGTCAATTTAGCCTTGAATTCTTCAACTGACAATCTTTTTGAACTAAAATGATTGTAAATTTGGGATTGAGGGAGTAAAAACAAATGGATTCAAATGCAAGATATAATTTAAAATTATTGTACAATTGTTTTCTTTTAAGTTAATTTATAGTTAAAGATTTTTAAAAAAGTGAAGAAATGGTTTTATATTTAACATGTAAAGTTATGACCCGTTATTTATCTCATATTAACTGATCCTATTTTGATTTTAAAAAGAAAAAAACCTTGAATGGGTACATAAGCACATTTTGATTTGATCAAATTTGCCTTTTTGATACAATAGTTTAAAGGTTTAAATTAGAGAGCACCCTTAACCATTTTTATTTAATTAAAAAGTTCTATGATAGGATTGCAGGTGTTTATTACATAAACAGAAGACAAAAATAATTCTGGACAAAGTGACTTGTATTTAAAATTTATTTACATCTAAAAAAATAAGTTTTAAGATAAAATTGATGGCGATAGTCGTAATTGAATTTTTTTTTTCGATAGTACAAAGATTAGTCTATGCATTCACATCAAAACCAATTTTTACTATCAACTCTTTGATCAACAAAACTCATAAATAAATTGAATTACGAATATCGTGCTGAATTTTTTTCCAGAGCTTTCAACTCACAATAAACTGAACAAAAAATTAATTTGCTTATCAATGATTTTCTCTCTTAATTTAATATAATACTTACACACTTTCAATAAAGTATTTTTCTCATAAGAACTTTACTAATAATGAAAGTTTTCTCATAAACCTCTTATAAAAAAATTCTATCACCTTTTATATAACGTCGCCTATTTAATTAAGGTGAATATTTACTTATAGTAAAAATTCAATTATGATAATTTTCTCAAAGGCATGATTTGCTGGAATCCTTTTAATGGACATGAGTCAAATCCAAATTCTAATTTGGACTTTTAAAAAACTCCCACGTGCACAACTTGAGTAATGTAATCACTAAATCCAATTCTTAATTGACTAATCAAATTTTCTAATATACTTTCTCCGTTTATTTTTACTTGTCACATTTGAATTTGATACATTTATTAAAAAATAAAAATTGACATAGTTATTTTACTACACTATCCCTATTAATTAATGTTTAGTACTAGGTCTTATAGCATGTTTGGTCAAGCTTCTAAAATCAGCTTATTTTAAAAAATACTTATTTCAAAAGTACTTTTCAAAAAAATACTTTTGGTGAGAAACAATGTGTGTTTGACCAATAAATTGAAAAAATACTTCTGAGCAGCAATTAGTGTTTGGTTAAGCTTTTTAAAAGTGCTTTTAAGTGTATTTTTTTTTTAATTAAAAGTGCTTTTCAAAAAAGTGCTTTTCAAAAAAGTGCTTTTGGGGAGAAACTACTTTTTTTAGCTGAAAAACAACTTCTGTTACTCCCTAGAAGCACTTATTTTCTCCCAAAAGCTGAGCCAAAGTGCTTATTTTTTTAAAAAAAATAAGCACTTTTGGAAAAAAGTTAAGTTTGGCCAAATAGGCTATTAGAAAATGGTTTGGAGAATAAATAATTAATGTGAAGAGTAAAATATGAAGAAATTTTTTTTGTCTTTACTTGATATGTTAAAAGTGACAAGTAAAAATGAAAATCTATTTTTAGAAAAGTGAACGAGTAAAATTGATGGATGGAGTAATTATCAAATAACAAAGATAAATAATTAATTCAATAACATAGATAGGAACACTCGTTAATGTGCGATCCATAAGTTCATTACTAAGCCAAAAGTAAATTGATCATATCAATATACTAACCAAGAATGATTTCTAGCAACTCTTCTTAACGTTCAGATAATATGAAGTATACAATTTACTCTCAAGAACTTATAGAAGAATAATTTAGTATTTCATTTTGTCCTTATAGCTCCGGATCACCTTAGGGTGTGATCTAACTATTAAATCTCAATAGGTGATCAACTATGTGTACATGTCAACTTATAATCGATCACTGAATAACCTAAGAAATTCTTTTCTTCTTTTATCCAATTACCCTAACCATGATTTTGATTAGTCGTTTTATAATTCATGATAATATATAGCTTAAACTCATTATCAATAGTGGACAAATTCTATCTTGATCAATCATTAATTTCATAAGCATTTAATCAACCCAATATCCTTTTAACTATTTTACTAGGCCATGGTATTCAATATATCAAAGTATAATAAATAACTTGTCAATTACTATGATGATCTCAGGTCAAAGAAAACTCTTACATCACATTCTTCAAGTTGATATGTCAGTGATATTTTATGATAATTCTAACCCTTAAAAATTATCTAATGAGTCTATTCCATGATCATATTTCTATATGCATCATCTATGTATGTGATTTAGTTAATGAGATCAACTAATTATCATCTCATAAGGACCACCACATACATATTGATCTAATCGGATCTAAATTTCATAAATAATGATCCTACGATCATGAATAATTTTAGTTTAAGTTATAAAAGACGTGACTCTTTCATTATCACGATCTCCATCATGATAAAGTCTCAAAACTTAAACGAGGACCTTATCATGTTGATCAAATAATTTGATAATAACTATAATAAAAGAATATATTATTAGATGCCAATTTATATTAAATAATGTTCACAATAATATATTCAAATCATCACATGTGAGATTGAATCTAAGACATATCTACAATATCCCTTAACACATGTGTCACAATTTACATGTGAATTTGTGATCAAAGAAAACTATATGTATAGGTATATATTCTTCGCAAGCATAAACGACAGGCTTGGTCATTGATTAGCCAATATAGAAAAAAAGTATATTGTTGTCGTTTTTCTACCGTAAAAGTGAATAAGAGATAAACACTTTAAAATTGAATTTAGATCACTAATGAGCCGACAATACAAAGAAAAAGTTTTTTGTCGTTTTTCTGTCGTAAAAGTAAATAAGAGATAAACGCGTTAAAATCAAACTCAAATTACCGATGAGCCGACATTTAGAGAAAAAGTATTTTTGTCGGTTTTCTACCATAAAAGTGAATAAGAGATAAACACTTTAAAATTAAATTTAGTTCACTAATGAGCCGGCAATACAGAGAAAAATTTTTTTGTCGCCTTTCTGTCGTAAAAGTAAATAAGAGATAAACGCATTAAAATCAAACTCAGATTATCGATGAGCCGACATCATAGAGAAAAAGTACATTTTTATCGTCTTTCCATCGTAAAAGTAAATAAAAGATAAACACGTTAAAATTAAACTTAGATAACCGATAAGTCAACATCATAGAGAAAATGTACATTTTTGTCGTCTTTCTATCGTAAAAGTAAATAAAAGATAAACATGTTAAAGTGATTTAGCGGGATTTAGGATAAAATCAAATAGCAAATGTATTTACGGTACATGCATCTCTTACTTAATGTGATCGATCGACGTGTTATTTGTTTCCTTTAAATTACACTTTTATTGCATTCTATTAATTATTTTGCTTCTCACCAGGCGTTCGAAATTCACATTGGAGCCTGATTAATTTGAATTCGCGTTATGTAAGGTCCATTCAAAGGAAACACTTCCTATCAAAGATTTATCCATATCCAAAACTCGAAACTGAGACTTCTGATGGAAAAAAAAACAACCTCATTAGTTGCACCTCATTCTTGGATGGGGTATTTACTAATTGTTTGTCCATGAAATAGAATTAATTAGTTGTAAAAGACATAAGTCATAATTTTATAAAAACTACTATACAAATATCAAGAAAATATTAACATAATCCTTCATATATAACATCAAAGGGGCTGCTAAATAAGATAACCTCTGAAGACTGAAATCATAATGTTATGAGTTTTTTTTATTATCATCTAATTCCTAACAAATTAAAATAAATAAACCACATACTAAGTTACATTAATTGATTAAGTAATTAATAATTTCGTTCTTTTATTTTTTTTCACTTACACTTTTATATTTCACAATTAAATAAGCTAAACTTTGAAATCGTAGCATGGTGATTTTTTCATCATTCAATACATAACAAATAAATAAAATAAAATCCACGTATAAAGTTACATCAACTGTCCAAGTATGTCTTTGGTTCTTTTATTTTCTTGACTTATACTTTTATACTCTAGGACTAAATAAAATAAATTCTGAAATCATAATGTGATAGTTTTTTCATTATCCAACTCATAAGAAATTAAACGAAATTCGCGTATGAAGTTACATAAACTTTCTTAACTATGGGTTTCTTCTTCGCTTTTTTCACTTAACACGTTGTATTTCATTAGAATTTAACGAGGTTGTGGTACAAAACCTTCCAACATTGATTAAGACTACGAGAACCTTATTAAAAGATTCTTTTTCTTTGAAGAAAATGACTTAAATATACTTATACGTACCTGATATTTACACAAATTATGAAACTTAATTTTAGTATTTCCAAATGTATCACTTAATTATTATTAAGTGATAAAAAAAATATACATGAATGAAAAATGCATATTTTGCATTTATTAATATGATATAAATATCTTATACGAATAAGTTGTTGCCATCAAATTAAAAAGTTGACTTGTCCTTAGACTAAGACCAAAGTGTAGTTTTAATTAATTAATATAATAGGATTAGTGTTAATTACCCGCAAAGAATATCCTAGGATATGCATATATCAAACGTCATAGAGCTAATCTCCTTTTTAACTAATCAAATTAAATGTTAATTATGAATTATTTCCTCTTTACTCTAAAGTAATATCCAAGAAATTTTCTAAATTTCAAAAATCAAATCAAGTACCAATCAAGCTGGCCCCATCTTTGCTATCATAGGGTAAAATCCTAAACCAAAAAGTCCAAATATAAAAGACAATAAAATAATTGGCCCCTAAGGTATTGATAAATTATACTTTTGGTCCTTTATGATATATGATTCAACACATTTAACTTTTAATTGACTAAACTGAGTGTTTTTGGTCCCTTTTTTTTTATAGAAAATATGTTATATTTAGCGCTCTACCACTGAGCTAATAGCCTGCTGTACGAGCCTCTCATTGGGGGCCCACTATGCCAAACGCGAGAGAAACCCTATCCCTCTTTCCTTTTTTCTCCCCCATGTCACCATACAGGGAAAACATGGGGACGTGACAATTTTTAAAACTATATTATTGTCTAATATAGAGTAACAATACAATCTTAACATATAACATAGGCATTTAAGAGATGGAATAATTGATAATCATAAGAAATTTGTGAATATTCACGAGCAGCAACAATAATAACATACACAGTGTAATTCCGTAGATGGGGGTCTAGAGAGGATAGAGATGTTGTTTTCGAAAGATTCTCGATTCGAATTAGGGGTGTGCAAAAACCGATTTAACCAATAAATCGAACCGATAAAAATGTTATTGGTTTATCGGTATCGGGTTATTGGGTTAACAGTTTTTTAACGGTTTTGTAAATTTTTTTATTGGATTATCGATTCGGTTTTGGTTTTAAGATTTTTGTTAATGGTTAAACCGATAACCCAATAAGATTATATTAAAACTATATTTTTATCCATAATTATAATAGTGATTTTAGATTTTAAATATATGCCCTATTATTTTTTTGCATTTTATAGTTGTTGTCTTAGTGTTGTTGTTTTCTTTCTAAAGATATTGGTTTGGTGGTGTTCTACCTATCAGTGTTGTTTTTCTTTTTGAGGGATTGCTAGCGTTGCTATTGCATTCAAGTTTGCTAATTAACAAGAAAGAAAATAAGTTTGTTTTAGTAATAACATATTTAAATTTGTTTATGCTTGTAATTTGTATAGACTTTTATGCATGAAGATAGTGTATATAATGTAAATGAAAATAAGAGAAAGCAAAAAATATTTTGGAAGCATTTTCTTATCGGGTAAACCGAAAATCGAACCGTTAAGGACCAAAACCGATTAACCAAAAATCAATAACGAATATCTTATTGGTTTGGTTATTGGTTTTGCATGTTGACAAACCGAAAACTGATAACCAAATCGATAATATACAAAACCGAACCGAACCGACCGATGCGCACCCCTAATTCAAATAGCACACATCAACGCAATAGGATCAAAAGTGCATGTTTCAATAAATTGGATGTCAAATGTGCTTAGTCAAATATACAAGAACTATAATAAAAATTTATCAGTAATCCTATAGGTGGAGTCTAGGAAGAGTAGAGATGTTTTCAAAAATTTCTCGATTCGAGTAACGCACATCAAAGCAATAGGATCAAAAGCGCATGATTCAACAAACTAGATGTCAAATGTACTCAATCAAATATCACAAGGACTAAAATCAAAATTTACCAGTAATCGAGGGACCAAAAATGTTATTTACCCAAAAAAAAAAAGAAGAAAAAACAAGATTAGTTGTCATTGACACAACAAATATAAAAGCCAAATAATCCCAATTTTTTCTCTTTTGAAAAATCTTTCCCTCAAAACAAACACACACAAGATTTTCAAAAAAATCCATAGATTACTTCTCCTCATTTTCACCTTGTTCTTTTGCTTATATATATCTTTCTCTCACATGTGCTTCACACTCCATACCCTTTTAAGACTTTTTTTTTTCTCTGTGTCATGACTTATAAAACTACCATACATATATAAGACCTTTTTTTCAAGTTTTTTTCTTCTTCTTGGCCATGGCTATGGAAAACAAGGTTTATGTAGCAATTAACTCAGATATACATGATGGTTTTTTGACTTTACAATGGGCACTTAAAAGATGGAATTCTCACTCAATCACTATTGTTATTCTTTATGCTTCAAATAACATATGTAAAGATTATGTTATTACACCAAGTAAGTCATGTAACACAATTTACCCTCTTTTTTTTTTTTTTTTTTTTAATGTTTTAACTCTCCAATGTTCTTGTTATTTGATTGATTCAAACACCCTTTTGTGTTTTTTTTTGTTGGTATAGTGGGAAAGCTACCAGCAAGTTCAGTGAATGAAGAAAAATTGAAGGATCTTGAAAAGTTTGAAGAAGCAAAAAATGAGAAGATACTTTGGAGATACAAAGTTTTTTGTGGCAATGTATATGTTTTTTTGATGATTTTTATAACTTTTTTTTAACAAGTTTTGGTATTTTTTTTTAATAAAAGTTTCCTTTTTTTCTGCATATAGGTGAAAGTTGAAGCAATCAAGATTGAAAGATATGATGAATCAATTCAAAAGTTTATGGTGGATTTGATCTATGGTCTTAAGATAACCAAATTGGTCATGTCATTGACTTTCATGAAGCCTTCATCATGGTACACACAATTTTTTTTTTTTTTTATGAATTCGGTAAAGTTGCCGTCATGTGACTAGGAGGTCACGGGTTCAAGCCTTGAAAATAGCTTTGCAGAAATGCAAGGTAAGGCTGCGTACAATAGACCCTTGTGGTCGGGCCCTTACTCGGACCCTGCGCATAGCGGGAGCTTTTAGTGCACCGGGCTGCCCTTTTTAATTTCATGATTTTTTTTTTAATTTCTTTTTTTTTGGTTTATAGGAAATCAAGAAGTGCAATAAGTGGATCATTTTTTGTGCATAGACAGAAGCCAGAATATTGTGAATTGTTTATTATATGTGTAGGGAAATTGGTTTTTCTTAGAGAAGGATTAATTGAAGATGATCAAGGAATTATGGTTGCTAAATCAAGATCAATGAGGCAAAGTTTTAGAGATTTGGTTATAAAATTGTTCCCAAAAAATCAATGTGATTCATTTTCTTCTTCATCATCATCAACAAGCAATATTGGTGAATTTGATCAATGGGAAAAGTATAAAGAAGAAATTGAAAATTATATGTGTCAATTATTATCTTCAAATTATTTTGAAGAAATTGATGATTTTGTTGCTGATGAGACTCTCCAGAAGAATATTACAGAGCTTTTTATGGCAGAAAATATGGTAAGTGTATATATTATCAATATATTTTAACGTGTTGTAGCAAGTAACTTGCGTTGTTTTTAGGTAACTAGTCTCAATTTTTATAGATGGTTACCTATACTTATCTTTTAAGTGGCCTGATTATGCAAAAATTCTGTTACACTGTTTGCTCTCGTTTGACCGTAGATTTTGCAGATAGATTTTAAAAATCTGATCCAAAATTTATGATCAAACAAATATTTAAAGATAAATTTTTAAAATCTGATTCAAAATCTATTGACAAATGCTAATGTATAAAAGTTAAATCTCAATAAATTATGTGGCCATGATTAGTTTGGAGTAGTTGCAAAAGAGATTTTTAATTTTGACAAGTCAACTTTGGCTTCTTTATTTTTATTTGTTTTTATTATTCTAAATTCTTAATTTCTTGCTCAGTTTGACATCAGAATTTTGTGAAAGTGATTGGACAAAAACTAGTTGCTTATCATTCTTGAATATATGAAGAAGTCCTCTGTTAAAGGGTTGTCTCGACTAACTTGCGCGCATCTCGACTATTCGTATAATACCTACTATCTCTCACTAACACGGATACTGGATAACTCTTGCCACCACAGTTTAGACAGATGTAAAGAAATCACTTAGCGTTTTTCCGTCTTTGTTGGGATTTGAACCAGAACCTTCAATGTTTTTTACTGACTTTATTGATCATTAGATCGCACCCTTGTATGCATAAAGTTAAATATCCTAATTACATTGGTTTTCTTATGTTCTTTTCCACAATTCCCTTATTTAATTTTATTTTTGAAATTGACTTCTTATTCATGTTAGATTGTGCAAGAAAAAAAAGAAGCTTTACGAATCAAATTTCTGGAGATTAAAGAAGCAATACATGGAAGCAGAGAAGAAGCAAAATCCCATGTTGAAGGACAAGCTAAGGCTCAATGGGCTATCACTTTATGTACTAGAAGAGTAAGTGTTGCAATTTTATACTTTTCTTTTTTTGATAACTGTGGTGTGGGGGCCAGCTTGCACACACCTCGACTAATTCCACGAGTTACCTGGTACCTTCCACCAACGCAGGTACCAGGTAACTTTGTTCACCATGACTTAGACGGATGAGAAAAAATCACCTAGACAGACGTCATGGTTCTCAAAATGTCATTGATCACTAGACCACACCCTTGGACGCCTTATACATTATAGCTAAGTTTCATTTTGCAAATTTACATGTTTTTAACAGTTTGCTATATATATAGGCTGAGGAAATTGATGGCTGTATAAATGATGAAATCGCGCGAAAGCCTGATCTAAAGAGAGAGTTAGATGCTACAAAAGACGAGCTGATTGAACTTCATTCTGAAGTCGAGGTCACAAAGAGTAAACTCAACTCGATTGTTGAACTACAACGCGAGTTATCTAACAAGATGCAGCTATCCTCTCTGGCAAGATCGCGTGCTGAAGTCCAAGTGGAGAAAGTATTGAAGCAGAGAACGAATACACTTCAAGAGATCGCGGAGTTCAGAAGGCAAAGAGATGTTCTACGACGAAGAATAGAGTTTTGTAGAGATAAAGCTGCGATAGGTAATGCTACAATGCTGATTGAACCGAGGTTCGAGTACAAGGAGTTCAGTGCTGCAGAGATCAGAGCAGCCACAGACGGATTTTCGGATCGTATGAGGTTGAAATCTGGTGGTGATTGGACTGATGTGTACAAAGCTAAGCTTCATTACACACCAGTTGCAATCAAACTGTATAGTTCTGCAGATGTTGATTCTGAAGACACCTTCCAAACTAAGGTAATTCAACACTCATTTCTTTATTTGCAATATAAACATCGGAAAAGAGGTCGAACTTTACCACACTACTTTTGACTATGGTTTAAAAATTACCCTCCGTTATACTTCAAGTTGGAGCTCCGTTAGAGTCAAGGGCAAGTATGAGACGATATGCTAATGGCAAAGGTCAGAGTAGCTCCAAAGTATGATGGAGAGTAAAATTAGGATATTTCATGTAGTAGAGGGGTATGTTTGATCCTTTTTCCATATTATCATTACATGTCTGAAATCCAAAAAATTCTGATGCAGGTGAAGCTCTTAAGCCATATGAGGCATCCTTATATGCTATCGATGATCGGATATTGCTCTGAGCTAAGGTGCATCGTGTTCGAGTATATGCACAATGGCTGCTTAAGAGACATTCTCTTCTCAAGCAACAGAGGCTCTAAAAGGAGAAACAAGGGCCTAAACTGGCAAGCTAGGATATGTATTGTAGCCAATGTTTGCACAGGCCTGTGCTTCCTCCACCGTGCCAAGCCTAGGCCCGTGGCTCATGGCAACCTCAACCCTTCAAAAATCCTTCTTGATCGTAACAATGTGGCGAGAATCCATGGTGTTAGGACACCTTTGTCCTGTGATAAATCGGATATAAGATCAGATATCCGGGCTTATGGGAACTTAGTCTTACAGATTCTGACAGGAAGAAACTGGGCCGCGCTGGTTGAGGAGGCGATCATGATGGACCAGAGTAAGCTTATTGAAGTGCTTGATCCGATGGCCGGAAAGTGGCCATTGGATATAGCACTGGAGCTTGGTAGAATAGGAATAAAGTGTTTGACTATTCATGAAGATAAGGAGTTAAACATGACTAGTTTGGCAAGAGAAGTAGAGAAAGTGAAGAAGTTAGCTGATGAAATGGTAGCAAATGGAAGACATCTAAATGATGAAGAAGATTCAACAGAGTTCCCTAATTTCTTCCTTTGCCCCATTTTACAGGTTCATTGTCTATCCCAACAGTATTCTTTTTCCCTTCTTGTTTTGTTATGCTTTACTTGAGCCGAGGGTCTATCGGAAACAACCTCTCTACCCCCCCTCATAAGGTAGGGGTAAGGCTACGTACACACCACCCTCCCCACACCCCACTTGTGGGATTTTAAGGGTGTGTTTGGTACGAGCAACAGTCATTTTCCATGAGGAAGTCATTTTCTGGTGTTCCAAGGAAAATGTTTTTCATGAAAAATGACTTCCGTCATACCAAACACACCCTAATTCTTGTTTTCATTTTTTCATTTCTTCATATATTCTTTGTTGTTGTTGCTTGCAGGAAGTGATGAAGAATCCACATGTTGCAGCTGATGGATTTTCATATGAGCTAGAAGCTATAGAGGAATGGCTAAAGACTGGAAGAGATACATCACCAATGACAAATTTAAGGCTCAAGGACCAGCTTCTCACTCCGAATCATGGTTTACGTGCTCTGATCCAAGATTCGCTAAAGAAAAGATCAACTTCTACCAGATAGATAGCTTGATAGATTCGATCTATAGATAGACAGATAGAGAGAGAGAGTTAAGATAAAGATTCATAGGATATTGTACATGCAGTAGAAGAATAATAAAGGTAGCAAAAGCAACAAAAAGAACTCATTCTCTTAGGTTTTAGAGTAAGCAGGGTCTCAGCACCATCTTTGATAAGTTCTTTACTGTTAAATGTATCAAGGATGGCAATCATATAAGTTTTATAAACTTTTCTCTCTTATAACTGAGAAATCCTCAGTGTCACTGGTGCATGATTCGAAACTCGGTACATTATGGCCTACCTCTCTACTCTTCTCCACTTAAATACTATGCTTTTTATCTGTAGTAAGGTTCAAACCAGTGACGCGCGTCTATCCAAGTTATAGCTGATTGGAAAGTTGTTTCATCTGGCATACTTGCCATGACATGGAAATAAAGGGAAGGGAATTGAAGAGGAAATTTAAAAGTTCTTATGCCTTTCTACTGTTCTCCACTTAAATACTGCTTTTTGTCTGTGGCAGTGCTTGTACAGTCACCCCTTTTCTTTTACCCACCTGAAAATCAAGAAACAAGAATTGACAGTTTTTTCTGAAGAGGGTCAACAAGAAAGAAAAAAAAATGTATGAATATGTGGAAGAAGTGATAATTGAAAGCTATAAAGTGCCATGGCTAATTTGGATTCAGTTACTGGTGATGATTCTTCTTGTACTGCTTCTTTTCTTTGGCTTCAGTGTTTTGGATCTTCCAAACAACTCCAGTGCTTCTTCTTCTTCTACTCCTGGTTCTTCCCATGGCAACCCACCCTCTAACTCAATTACAACCATTCAGGTATCAGAATTTTTATGATAATGATAGGACAAACTAGTATATACTGTTGCTTATCATTCTTGAATATATGAAGCCCTCTGTTATAACTTCTTTTTTTTTTAAGAAAAAGGGGTGTCCAGCCTAACTTCCCCGCTGCTCGGTTATTCTTTTGGATACCGGTTATTTCTCACCAGCACAAATATTGGGTAACTCTTGCCACCAAAGTTTAGGCAAATGAAAAGAAATCACTTAGCGTTTTCTTGTCTTTGTTGGGATTTGAACCAGGACCTTTCCTGTTTTTTTACTGACTTTATTGATCATTAGGCCGCACCCTTGGATGCATAAAGTTGAATATCCTAATTACATTGGTTTTTTTTTATTTATGAAATTGGCTTCTTATTCATGTTAGTCTGATTTATATTCAAATATATTAGACTGTGCAAGAAAAGAAAGAAGCTTTGAGAATCAAATTTCTGGAGATTAAAGAAGCAATACATGTAAGCAGAGAAGAAACAAAATCCCATGTTGAAGGACAAGCTAAGGCTCAATGGACGATCACTTTATGTACTAGAAGTGTAAGTGTTGCAATTTTATACTTTTTCTTTTGATAACTGTGGTGTGGGGGCCAGCTTAAGCGCACCTCGACTAATTCAACAAGTTACCTGGTACCTTCCACCAGCATAAGTACCGGGTAACTCTGTTCACCAAGACTTAGGCAGATGAGAAGAAATCACCTAGTGTTTTTGCCTTTGTTGGAATTTGAACTCGAGACCTCATGGTTCTCAAAATGTCATTGATCACTAGACGACACACTTGGACGCCTTATACTCCCTCCGTTTCAATTTGTTTGGCCTATTTTGACTTAGCACGGAGTTTAAGAAAGTAAAGAAGACTTTTGAATCTTGTGGTTAAAAATTAAAAATATGTCAAATGTACCAAATTGCCCTTTAATCTTGTGGTCATAAACATGCCATGTGGAAAGTTAAATGAAAGAGTTGCTAAAAGAGGAAAGAGGCATTCTTTTTGAAACGTACTAAAAAGGAAAGTAGACCAAACAAATTGAAACGGGGGGAGTACTTGATAGCTAGTTTCATTTTGCAAATTTACATGCTTTAACAGTTTGCTTTATATATATAGGCTGAGGAAATTGATGGCTGCATAAATGATGAAATCGCGCGAAAGCCTGATCTAAAGAGAGAGTTAGATGCTACAAAAGACGAGCTGAGTGAACTTCACTCTGAAGTCGAAGTCACAAAGATTAAACTCAACTCGATTCCTGAACTACAACGCGAGTTATCTAACAAGATGCAGCTATCCTCTCTGGCAAGATCGCGTGCTGAGGTCCAAGTGGAGAAAGTATTGAAGCAGAGAACGGATACACTTCAAGAGATCGCGGAGTTCAGAAGGCAAAGAGATGTTCTACGACGAAGAATAGAGTTTTGTAGAGATAAAGATGCGATAGGTAATGCTACAATGCTGATTGAACCGAGGTTCGAGTACAAGGAGTTCAGTGCTGCAGAGATCAGAGCAGCCACAGATGGATTTTCGGATTGTATGAGGTTGAAATCTGGTGGTGATTGGACTGATGTGTATAAAGCTAAGCTTCATCACACATCAGTTGCAATCAAACTGTATAGTTCTGCAGATGTTGATTCTGAAGACACCTTTCAAGCTAAAGTAATTCAACAGTCATTTCTTTATTTGCAATATAAACATTGGAAAAAAAGTCGAACTTCACCCCTCTACTTTTGAGTATGGTTTAAAATTACCCTCCGTTATACTTCAAGTTGGAGCTCTGTTAGAGTCAAGGGCAAGTATGAGACGATATGCTAATGGCAAAGGTCAGAGTAGCTCCAAAGTATGACGGAGAGTAAAATTAGGATATTTCATGTAGTAGAGGGGTATGTTTGATCCTTTTTCCGTATTATCATTACATGTCTGAAATCCAAAAAATTCTGATGCAGGTGAAGCTCTTAAGCCATATGAGGCATCCTTATATGCTATCGATGATCGGATATTGCTCTGAGCTAAGGTGCATCGTGTTCGAGTATATGCACAATGGCTGCTTAAGAGACATTCTCTTCTCAAGCAACAGAGGCTCTAAAAGGAGAAACAAGGGCCTAAACTGGCAAGCTAGGATATGTATTGTAGCCAATGTTTGCACAGGCCTGTGCTTCCTCCACCGTGCCAAGCCTAGGCCCGTGGCTCATGGCAACCTCAACCCTTCAAAAATCCTTCTTGATCGTAACAATGTGGCGAGAATCCATGGTGTTAGGACACCTTTGTCCTGTGATAAATCGGATATAAGATCAGATATCCGGGCTTATGGGAACTTAGTCTTACAGATTCTGACAGGAAGAAACTGGGCCGCGCTGGTTGAGGAGGCGATCATGATGGACCAGAGTAAGCTTATTGAAGTGCTTGATCCGATGGCCGGAAAGTGGCCATTGGATATAGCACTGGAGCTTGGTAGAATAGGAATAAAGTGTTTGACTATTCATGAAGATAAGGAGTTAAACATGACTAGTTTGGCAAGAGAAGTAGAGAAAGTGAAGAAGTTAGCTGATGAAATGGTAGCAAATGGAAGACATCTAAATGATGAAGAAGATTCAACAGAGTTCCCTAATTTCTTCCTTTGCCCCATTTTACAGGTTCATTGTCTATCCCAACAGTATTCTTTTTCCCTTATTGTTTTGTTATGCTTTACTTGAGCCGAGGGTCTATCGGAAACAACCTCTCTACCCCCCCTCATAAGGTAGGGGTAAGGCTACGTACACACCACCCTCCCCACACCCCACTTGTGGGATTTTAAGGGTGTGTTTGGTACGAGCAACAGTCATTTTCCATGAGGAAGTCATTTTCTGGTGTTCCAAGGAAAATGTTTTTCATGAAAAATGACTTCCGTCATACCAAACACACCCTAATTCTTGTTTTCATTTTTTCATTTCTTCATATATTCTTTGTTGTTGTTGCTTGCAGGAAGTGATGAAGAATCCACATGTTGCAGCTGATGGATTTTCATATGAGCTAGAAGCTATAGAGGAATGGCTAAAGACTGGAAGAGATACATCACCAATGACAAATTTAAGGCTCAAGGACCAGCTTCTCACTCCGAATCATGGTTTACGTGCTCTGATCCAAGATTCGCTAAAGAAAAGATCAACTTCTACCAGATAGATAGCTTGATAGATTCGATCTATAGATAGACAGATAGAGAGAGAGAGTTAAGATAAAGATTCATAGGATTTTGTACATGCAGTAGAAGAATAATAAAGGTAGCAGCAAGAGCAACAAAGGAACTCATTCTCTTAGGTTTTAGAGTAAACATGGTCTCAGAACCATCTTTGACAAGTTCTTTACAGTTAAATGTATCAAGGATGGCAATCATCATATAGTTTTATAACTTTTCTCTTTTATAACTGATTCTCGACTGTTTTTCTCTTGAGCGGAGGGTCTATCAGAAACAGCCTCTCTACCTCACCCCTGAGATAGTGGTATGGACTGCATACACTCTACCCTCCCCAGACTCCATTTTGTGGGAATACACTGAGTATGTTGTTGTTTCTTTTATAACTGAGAAATCCCTGGTGTCACTGGTGCACAGTTTGAAACTCAGTGCATAATAGGCCCCGTCTCTCTACCCTTCTTCACTTAAATACTAAGCTTTTGTCTGTAGTAGGGTTCAAACCGGTGACATGCGCCTATCCAATTTTTAGCTGATTGGAAAGTTGTTTTATCTGGCATAGAAAATAAAGGGAAGGAATTGAAGAGGAAAATGAGAGAAAATTGAACACATGAGAAAGTGGAGGAGATTCTTGGGAGTCCATTGTTCAAAAAATCTTATGCCTTTTTTAATTAAAAAAAACATTCTTCTTTGATAACAGAGAAATCTCCGAGGGCCACAGGCGCACGATTCAAAACTCAATGGACAATGAGGGCTCGCCTTTCTACTGTACTTCTCGACTTATATACCATCCTTTTGTCTGTGTCAGTGTTCAATGTGCATGCCTAATCACACATCACGTAGTGTGCTCTTAGCTCCGAGGGCTTTATAGAACTTTTTTTGCAAACCAAACAGGGAAATTTTTCATCCGAAGGCAGGTTACATTCCATTGCAAGAGTAACAACAACAACAACAACATATCTGGAGAGGGTAGTGTGTATGCAAATCTTACCCCTACCTTGGGAGGTAGAGAGACTGTTTTCAAAAGACCCCTCACCTCAAGAAAATAACAGGAGTGAAGAAACCAAGACAAAATACAACACAAGGCATGACAAAGCATACTGAAAAAGGAAACAATAACTACAACAAAATAGTACAATAAACGAATTACAAGGGGCAATAGACAGAATAAAATATCGAAGGAACAAGAACCTACAAGAATAATACGATGACAACTAGTATTAAAGGATAAATGAGATTAGACTCAACTATCTACTAACATTCGATTCCATTGCAAGAGTATTTCAATATAATGCTTCCATTCATCATAACCAAAAAGACGACTTACATTTCTGTATAAGAATGAATTAACTGTTGAATATGGGATTGCCCCAACCTCCTTGTGTATAAGATGGTAGAATATGTATGTACCTTTCACCTATTTTAGCTGTATTCTTTCTAAGCTATGCTTTGAACCACAATAAGTTTCTTCCCTGAAGTTTGGCATGCAGCAAAAAAGTAAGTTTCTTTGCATCTTGTCATGTGCCGACGCATTTAGCCCAATGGAAACATCTTGCTACTCTACTCGGTAACGAGTAGTCTAAAAGGGAAGAAGGATCTGTCATTATGTCTTCAGCCTTTGACCAAACGTACACCCCTCGTTCTTGTCTGCTACCAGGGACCGTGTTGTCTAATACGAATGCCACCAATAGTGTAACCACCATGTTTAAGGACAGAAGTGCATTCATTGCAAAATTGAACTGACAACAACATTAGGAAGGAACAAGACGTTAGTTCTTTGCAAATTCATGGACATTAACAAAGAAAACACAGTAAAAAGTGCATCTTCTGTGTAACGCGTTTTGGTACATGGTTGCCAGACTATTTCTGTCTCCGCATATCAAACCCCGTGCAATTGCAATTGTTAAGAAGTGTTTACAGGAGAACCATTGGATAGATTAGTGTTGGCGTATACTGTACTAACGATCTTTTGTCAATCTTCAGACATTACAGTATTCTCCATATTCCACTTCCATAGAAAAAAAAACAAAATTTGGTAAACTCATTTGATATACAGACATCATATAAGCCCACCATATGCTTGTTTTATCAAATCCAAGAGAAAAAAGACGAGTATTGCATGTAGGTTGAGTTAAAGGACAGTAACAGAAGTCTTTAAGATGAACTTACTTGTGCGTTCCCGGTATGGACTGGTCCATTAGATGCTGCTGCATAAGGAATTAGATAGCCAGGCAAGATTAGGCCAGTCTCTGGTGCATACTGCTGAAAATAAGCGGGGACCGACAAACCAAAGAACAAGGATACACCAACTATTATAATGTTTCGGGAACTTGCATTTTGTGTATACTGCAATGTCGATAGACCCAGAGCCACAATAAGAGCCCATGTGAAGCATAGTACTGCTGCTGCCAACGCTTGTGGTATAGAAGCAAGAATAGCACCAATTTTACCTACCACAGCAGTTAACCAAATAAGAGGTTACACGTCTCTTACTAATGAACTTCCAACTTCCCAGCTATCCAAAGAAGTTGGCAAGGCAACATCATCTAGATATTTTTCATCTTAAAAGAAGCAAATAACAAGAAAATAAATATTCAGTACCTACAAGAATAGACCAAGAAGGCAATTTGGTTGCTCAGAGTTCTCCACTCACAAATGGTTAATGAAACATAGCACTTAAAACTTATCGACTAATACTACATGCCCCATTGATGAGAGTCTTCTTTATGGTTGAACTGCCAAATATCAGGCAAGTGCCTTTCGGGTTCATGTTTATTAACAAAAACATCATGGACCAGTACTGCATTGTAAAGGCCTAAAGGGAATGGAGACGGAGAAAATCTTGCAAGTTGCAATGCCACTTATCATTCATCTAACAAGTATAGAAACTTCCACAGAAGCAAACCGAACCAAATATCCTTTTACTTTACATTGATGCATGCAGAAAGAAGGAATAGGATAAGCTTTTTTTCCAGCTTCAATGACAAAGTCTTCACTGAATCATACCTACAAAGGAGAATAGCATTAAGAGAGCTGCTCCAAGCTGTACAGCCCTTCGGTTTGCTACCTTTGTTGCATTGATTGTGTGTACATTCTCTGTCAAAGTTGTTGCCCCAGTACCCGTTCCCCAAAGTCCAGCCAATACACTACAGAAACCTTCCAGACCGATACCCCTGCTGACTATACCTGGGGTCGGGGATTTCAAATTGATTCGTATTGCGGCGGAGTGATAACTTCCAATCTACAATGTGCAAGTCTTAATCAGTAATTGGTCTTGAATTCTGAAAGATAGTGAGATTAGTAAAAGAGAAATGATTTTCTTTCTTTTTACTTTATTTTTTTAAAAGCAACCTGAAAGATTTCAGAGGAACCAAAAACAACAAAGAAGGAAGTTCATATTAACTCATTCATGCTTTTTTTTTTTAAAATCTTGCTGGTGAAATGCAATCCGTCAGCATAGAGAAAAGAAGAGTAAGATTCCTTTTCCTCTAATGATAAATTATATAGAACAAGAAGACATGCCAGAAATGCCAAATTGTGAAAACGAGACCTCGTGTTGGTGAAACACCTAACCGAGGAAAAGGTCACTGATTACTCACCGAGTCAATGGAAGCAACTAGCGACACAATAACCATAATGATTGAAGTCCGTAACCGAAAGGTCGGTACACCCCATTGGAAAGGGTAAGGGATCCTAACCCAAGCAGCAGTTCTCATAGCATTAGAGACATCAGTCCTACAGTGTCTCATTGTATCTGCATGCTTTTGACAAGCATCAATAAGGATGTTGGAATTTGGTATGTCGGGGCTACAACCCTTAAAGTTATATGCACCACCAGCTGTCAGGAAAAACGCATACGCCCAAATGATCATAACACTAACAGGGACCTGCAATAATTCTTTTTGTTCGTTAGAGCACAGATGAATATGTGATAATAGTTTCCGTAGTAGCTGAAAAATCATAATACATCTCCTAAAAGAGTTCTTCATAACAAAGGCTTTGGAACTAAATTCACTAATATTCTGTTGTTCTCACAAGGCAAAAAGAGAAAAATAAGAGGAAGAGCAGAAAATACATACCGCATATATACGAAATACTCGGTGACCAAAAATGGATATTCCTCCAAGATACTGCAGAGAGAAATGACGGAACAAAGTTAGCGAAAGTATACTAGAGCTCAGAAGTGAGACATTGAAAAACAGCTCACTATCTGATATAAAAGAGGATATTTTATCCATTGCAACACAAATCTTTTTAATCTTATCAAATCAGAAAAGCTTTCTTTAAAATAGATATTACAATCACGAAACATTCACATGGCTACCTACCAAGGTAAAAATAAGGATAAGTAGTATCTGAGGAAGGCTGATTTCTACACAACTACCAGCTTGTGGAAAGCCATAGCTAAAAAATGCTAAACCCACTGCAGCTACTGTTGGTGCGACCACAACGGGATTTATGAACCTGCAGGATATGTTCTTAAAACATATTGGTTAATTCTTGGTAGAGTCTTAAAAACAGAACAAAAAAAATCTGATCTAATGCACACACACCATGATTCAAAGCTAGTCTTGGCAAAACTTTAATTTATACAGAAAACTATGACAAAGTTTACATAAATCCCAACATCCATTGTAATTCTTGATGCATAAGTTGCATTTCCAAGTCTTCTTAACTAGTTGGGTAACGGGATAAATAGCAACATTTCAAAAGCTATTAGTGGTTTTACCTATTTCCTTTTTGATAGCATGCTAAATCCAAGACCATTTGTATGAACTGAAATTTACCTTCTATTCTTTTTAATGCAGTTTTTCCAAGATTTCCTAGAAAAGAAATTCACAAAAGGGGGCTGGTCAAGAAGGATAATGAGTAAAGTGCTCAAATATTACCGTAGAAAAAGGGACATTAAGCCACTGTAACCCAAGAAGCTCTGGAAAATCGATCCAACAATTATAGCTCCTTGTAACTCCCTCATTATGTACCTAAATTTCTGTGGACACCCAAAAATTTCCATCAACAAGAATCTATCATCTATTAGAAAAGCATGTAAAAAGTATAGAGAATAAATAAATTTCACGTGCGATACACATTGACACAACATCATGAGTAATAAGCAGAGTCTTTCTAGAAATGTTCCATGGAACATGCAGTGTAAAGACTAGAGATTAATTGTTACTGAAGCAATTTGTTCTGGAAATGATCAACACCTTAAAGTAGTAGTAGAGTAAAAAGAACATAATCTTTTGAGCATATTCAGTACACATACAAAAATTGATGCATAAAAGAACTGTTAACTAAACAAAGTCTCAATAGGACAACTTCATTTAACTTACATGCTCAGCAAGATTCCGGTACTCCTCAGAATTCATGATAACTAATGCAGGAGCCAAATATACAAATGAACTCCCTTGAACCAAAGGGAGACGGGTGCCAAAATATGAGTGCAGTATTGTGGTAAGTCCAGAGACTAGCAGCATAGTGGAAACCACATTGGCAGTATCTTTCTGTCACCACATGGAAAGAGAAATCAATGAGAATGACGAAAAACTTGCTAAACATATACCACTATAATTCAAGTTGCAAGTTCATACGAAACAACTCACATCACTTCCACCCATGGTGGGAACAGTAATCAAAGGGATAAAAATAAGTGAACCAGCCAATGACAAATAGTGCTGCAACCCATAGAACATAAGAGGCACTGCAGTTAAAAGACCAAAAGAAGGTCAACAGTGATCAACGTAATATATCTCACATGCGCATCTATTTATTTTTTTCGCCGGAAAGACAATGTTGTGATCAAATAGCATAAGCTTGATTTTACAATATACAATGGAAGCTTCGGAGATCTGTCTATTTGGTCAAAATAACTTGGTTTCAGCAATGATTTGATTACAGTGCAGATCTATCAATGCATATTGGACGAGGACTCAAATGCATACAAGAAGCACTTTCTTGGAATCATGCTAGTTAAAAGGAATTTTTATTTGATCCAACAAACTGCAGGTGAAAGAAGATATGATACTATTAGGAGAATACAGCTTTGCTGCAGAAAGAAAAGAAGTGAAAGTAACAGCAAAATATTTTACCCTTCACCACCACGGAGTAAAATTACTGTCAATTTTAAGATTAATTTGAACTATATTGAGCAGAGTAAATAGGAAGAAATATTTTATCTACAAGTACTTATTGCTGCTGTGCTAATTATCTAAATTGTTATTTACAATGTCAGCCTTTTCACAATTCAACTTCAATTTATTTGCTCCGTTCAGCTTCCACCATTAATAACATTCATGTATAACCTTTTCACATCCTTTATTGCACTTTATAAAAGTTCACAGCTATGTGCTAGTTCACTTTATCGTTTTCTCTTGTTTCTGTCAGAGGATTACCAATTGCAAGTCTCCTTTTTTCATAATAACCTATTGCTCTTCCGTCTGGTATGTCTGCTTAGCACCATTTGCAATAGACAGACAAAATTATTTCTTCTTTTGTTAGTTGGCTTTCTAAAAAGATAAATTTATTTTCTACTTGCTACCTACTATCTAAGAGTAAAAACTTACCCGCACCCGGTATTCACATCAAACCACATCAATTTACCATGATTGAGTAATTTAATAATGTGAGAATATATATTAGTGAACCATGGTTATGTGAAAGAAGTCTATATGCAAGCAAATGTCTTGAATTTATTGGTTTGATGTAAACATATGGTGGGGTAAAAAGTTTCTCGCACCCGATGTTTACACCAAGCCAATAAATACGTAACACATACACTGTTATCATTGAACCATAGTTAATTAATACTGTAATACACATTCTCACATTAGTTTATCATTAAACCATGGTAAATTAGTATAGGTTGATGCAACCACCTGGTGTTGGTAAGTTTTTACCATTAATTAATCATTTGGTCTCATAATTGAATTATGGTAAATACATATTGCACCGATGTTTACAGCAAACCAAGCACTTCAACCTTAGCAACTAAAACTAAAGTGAAAATACATATCACTTAACCATTGATTAAGGGATAAATATGTGTATGAAACACGTGTTTTGCATTCATTAGTTTGGTTTAAACATCGGGTGCAGATAAGTTTTTACCATGAATTAGTGGGGTATGTTTCCTTCTTTTTTTCCCATTAAGATTAAACGTCGGACATATTTGCTATTCCTATAAAACCAAGTGTTCTAATGTCTTTTTGCTCTTTAGCTTTTTTTTTTTGTTATTAAAAATCAATTTGAAAATATCTCTTTAAGAAAGCCGACTTATAGAAAAGAGAAATAATTTTTTCTGTCAGTTGCAACTACGCCACACGAAAATAGCATGAGTTTTATGGAAAAAAAGGGATTTGACACTTCATGTACACCTTTATAAAGTGCAAGAAAGAATGTGAAAAGGTTATGCATGAAACTTATTAATGGTGGAAGTTGAAACGAACAAACAAATTGAAGGTAAAAGGCTGATATTGTAAACAATGATTAAGATAATTTTACACAACTGCAATAAGTACTGGCATATGAAAGACTCTTTCCCATTACCCGGTTCAATGTAGTTCAAATTAATCATTTAATTAGAGGTAATTTACTTGTTGTATCATTTAATTAAAGGTAATTTACTTGTTGTGAAGGGTAAAATGGTCCATTTACTTTTGATGGACATTTTAGTATTCAGCTTTAGACTTAGGGGCTTCCCACTTTAAATATAGTATCGATAGATAGATAGTCCTATGGGGAACCTATGTTTATGTCTAATTCATTTTTCTTAATTTTGATGAGTTGTCTATTGTACATTGTCTAAGCTATGAGGAGGCTTTTAAAATGCTTACTATACTTGAATTTACTTTCCACAAAAGGCTTCATTAAGAGCCTTACCCTTTCAATTCGGATCAACCAAGGCAATCTAACAATGCAGCAGTGTACTTCAGTGTTTAAAGGCAAAGTGAGGAAAAGAAAGAGAGATGTGGGTGTCATTTCTTTGGTGATCGTGTAAAAACCAAAAGGTGCTGTTCGTTTATTTGGTGATCGAATGAAAAACCAAAGGTCATTGTTCATTTTTGATGATAGAGTGAAAAACCAACTCAGTAGTGTTGGAAGTGAACCCTAGAAAAAACCACAGATTGTACTCGAATCATAAAACCTCAAAGTGTTCCACGGGGACTCGAGTAGGCACAATACATGTGATCCGAACCAATATTAAAAAAACTTCGACTCCTTTACTTTCCTTCAATTTATCTTCATACTTGTTCAACTGAAAAACTAACGTCAGTTGACTAAATCAGACCAAGTCTACTAAATTTTGAAATCTCACCACTACCCTTTTTGAAAGCTCACAGACCACTGCCCTCTTGTGTTTTCAGAAGGAACATTCTGTACAAACTTAAGCAAGCCAGCTGATTACAGCTCCTTACATCAAGAATTGAACACATTATTGTGATTGTACATTAAAAAAAGAATTGGACACATTGATTTCATTGACTCATCTACATTGAATCCGTACATTATACTTCTACTTAAATGGTCACAGAACTGTCTCTCTTAGTGATGCTATTCCAAAAGATTCTTAAAATTTATTATTTGACATAAACACACTAACAAGAATCACAACCAAGTAAAAAAGGAAAAATGATTAGTTCAAGTCATGACAAGAGCAACATTCAACAATGTTAGAAGCAGAATAAATACTAACCAAGACCAGGATTTTCCCTTAATCCACATTTTATCCGCGGAGACTGATGCCACCCTCCGTAACCATGATCCTCGCTGTCGGGATATTCGCCTATTCCCACTTCTTCATCCACATTGCCATCATCCTTCTTTGGTACTTCTGTAACTGGAGCAGCTGCTTGAGCTATGTGCCCATTCCCATTCACATCTCCATTAGCACTATTACCACCATTGCCATTCTCATTCATAGCATCAACTTTCCTCTCCTCATTATGAGCTCTCAAAATAGGCTCCATCTCGATTCTCCTCCCAAGATTTTCACCTCTTCTTCTTCCTCTTCCATTTCTCAAACCCTCATCAATAGACCCCAAAACTGGCTCAATCTCAACCCCTCTATTCCTTGCCCTACCTAAAATAGGATCAAGCTCAATCTTTGGAGATACAGTTTCAGTTTTATCAACTCCTCTTTCCAAATCAAATGCAACACTCTCATTATTCCTGACATTCAGATCTCTCCCATTATCAAAATCCCTCCTACTATGGCCACCACCTCTTTCACTCTCACCAGAAAAAGTTGTTGACACAAAACCAGTCCTCTTAGCCCAAGATTTCAACTCTCTAGGATCATGACCTTTCTTTGGTACAAAAGGCTCAATCCTTGGATTTACACCCTTTTGCCTCTCCACTCTCTCTTTCATTTCTGAGTTCGACCCACCTTCCATTTCACTTTTTCCTCAAATGGGTATCAAGAAAACACCAACAAAACCAATTCTTTCCTTCTCCTCAACCCCCACTACCCAAAAACAAGACAAGATCAAAACTTTAACCAAAGAAAGAACTGAAGTTTCTAATAATGCAAGGGTGTGTCAATAAAACACCAACAAAATCAATTCTTTCCTCTACTTCTCTCACCTCCACAACCCAAAAACAAGAACTGAAGTTTCTAATAATGCAATAATGGGGGTGTCAAGAAAACACCAACAAAATCAACTCTTTCCTCTACTTCTCTCACCTCCACAACCCAAAAACAAGAACTGAAGTTTCTAATAATGCAATAATGGGGGGTGTCAATAAAACACCAACAAAATCAATTCTTTCCTCTACTTCTCTCACACCCCACAACCCAAAAACAAGAAAAGATCCAAACTTTAAGCAAAGAAAGAACTGAAGTTTCTTCTAATGCAATAATGAGGGGTATCAAGAAAACAACAACAATATCAATTATTTCCTCTACTTCTCTCAACCCCCACTACCCAAAAACAAGAAAAGATCAAAACTTTAAGCAAAGAAAGAACTGAAGTTTCTAATAATGCAATAATGGGGTTGTCAGAGTGAAGTGAATATGGTTTTCTTGAGCTCTTTCAAAACCATTAATGGCTACTGTTGAGCCAGTAAGAGCTTAAAGGTTACTAGTACTATATTTTGAGTATTTTTTTCCTCACATTACTGCTCAGCTGTTGCTATCAACAAGCTCTTGGGATGATGTGGGAGAAGTGTAAAGACAAGAATGCCACTAATATATGTCAGTTGCCGTTGAAATAGTGAGATTTGTCATTGGTGATTGAGGGTCACTACTATAGTATAATTTATGTCACTTTTTCAAAATTATGTGCTTTGGCTACCTTAGTTTTCAAACATGTTGTCCAAATCTTGACTCAGTTTTTGGACAAGGTGAGTTCATATGTTGTCTTTACCTTGCAAAAGGAAAATAAATTGTTTGTTCTCTCGAGTTATTCAAGGACTCGGTTGTGATTGTCATATCTTGTTGGGAAGGAACTTCTTTTTTGTTTTTCTTTAATGAATGTGTTCGCATCACTTACGTGTATCATGACTAATTTATCGAATACATATTATTTTTCATTAGCAAAAATAATGAGTATTTTGCCTCAAAGCGACTATCATACATACTTTTTTTGTCCCAAAATAAGTACTCCCTCTGTGTCAAAATAGTTATCGCGTTTTGCTTCTCGAGATGACTAATTTTCAAAACTAAATAAGATTAGATATTTCGACGTTTTAAAATTAAAATTTAGGTATTCAAAATCAATATGAGAAGTACTATAAATTACAATTTTTCTCATATCAGTATGATTGAAAAATAGATCTAAAAAATATTGATCAAAGTTCATATTATTTGACTCTCACAAAAGAACTTGTGACAAGTAATTTTGACTAGTTTTGAAGAATTAGGTAATTTTCTTATTCAATTATAATTAAAGAATTAGGTTTCTTTTTTAGTTTCTTATCCGATGTTTGGTAAGTGCATTGGGGTCCGAATAAATTAAAATTTGAGTCGAAAGTTCCACATCTGAGGGTAAGACACTCCTTAACAAAGACGATTCCATACCTAGTTCGAATCTAAAATCTTTAATTATAAATGAAAGAATATTTATCACTCCATCATAATTTTTGCTGGTAAAAAAAACATAGGTTTTAAGTTCTATGCTTTCTTATGGTGTTGAAAAATTATTTATATAATTAGGTCATGTATTAGGTAATTATTCATTGAGTAACCATACGAGAAATCAACCCTTAATAAACTATAGATAATTCTCACATTTTAATGGGCGTGAAATAAGTTAAAACGATACTTATTTTGTGACGGAGGAAGTATTAAATTGTAATTGAAAAATAGTTTTTTTAGTTTTGGCTTAAGTCATCAACGGCCCCTTAAAGTTGTCCGAATAATTCACTTGGACACCTTAACAACGGCTGTCGATGTCTGGTAAGTATACTGGAGTCTGAAAAAATGTAAGATTCACATTGAGAAATTCCATATTTTGAGGATAAAACACTCCCCGATAAAGGTATTCCATACCGAGAGAAAAAGCTAATCGATAATTCTCACATTTTCAAGACAAAAGTTGATCAAAATTTACATGAAGAAAGGAGATTTAAGTGATTTCCCTAATCTCTATTTTCTCTAACTCAATTTTTATTTAGTGATTGATATTGACAACTCACTAAGACGTACCAAACCTTGTATTTCAAATTTATTTCTTACATTAAGTGAAATGGACACAAGAGCTGTAATATGTATGTAATAATACTACTAATAAAGATGAAAGAAAATATATAATAGTAAGCCATGTGCAAAGTAGCACCAAGTATTTAATCCATAGGCTAATTGTCATGATTTGGTTGGCTAGAAATTAATAGGTGATAATTAAGTTTAACTTTAACACAAAATAATATTATTATTAGTGGAAGAAAGCACAAAATTCAAAGGTCTTAATGGAAGTGTTAATTGGAAAAAGAGAGGTAACAAAGCTAATGAAAGTAAAGTTTATTCAACCATAAAAGCTGTGGTAGAGTGATAAGTACTCTTTTATCTTTATTTAAAGGTTATGGGGTTAGACTTTGGATATGAAATCATCTTTGTTAGAGAATATTTTACCTCAAATGTTCAATTTTTCGATACAAATTCGAATAATTAAAATTCAATACAAATATCAAATACCGAATGAAAGAAAAGAAAGAAGATAAAAAGTGAGGTCTATTCTATCAAGATCCACTATGAACTTTACATCTTGAAAAGAAATTAAACTAATCAGATTTCTCTAAGTTTGAGGATTGGGTCCTAATGGTTACAATCTATATTAGTAGTACTAATTACTACTCTCCGTTCCGTTTTATATGCCACTTTTATTTTTTAGTCTGTCCTAAAAGGAATATTATCGTTTATAATTAAAAATAATTATAGTCACATAAATATCTAAAATTTATTTTAGACTACAAATTTCAAAAGTCTTTTTTTTAAACACCGTATTAAGTCAAACGATACCACATAAAATGAGACGGGGGTATATGATTTTTTGATAGGCTTAAGGAACAAGATAAGATTGGCACTTTGGAGTTGTTGTTGATGATGATGTTTTAACCAAACAAAAGTTCTTGACTTCATCATCTTGTCTTTGCTACCATTCTACTTCTCATTTCCTTGGGGCTCTTTTTTTGTTTTTTCTGCTCTACGTTTGATATTTATTTTAGAGTTTGATTAATGTGAATTCAAGCCAAAACGTCCCATTTTAGTCTCTCTATCAATATTGATTTCATTTTTGTTAAAGATAAAAAGGTACTTATCAACACAACCACCTTTTCTTTTATTGATTTGAAGGGATTTTGCAATTTTTTTAAAAAAAATTGTCGATACGTTATCTCCCAACTTTTTATTCAGTAAAGGATATTGACAGATAGAAAGAAATCGCTTAATATTTTTGTTAATCGCAACGTAATCACTTTCGAATGGTTTCCCTTCAAAATCCATTGAAACTTGGATTTCATTTCTCCCTTCAGATTATAACCAAAATCGTAAGCTCTAAGTATTCCCTTAATGTAAAAAAAAGTTCCACTTTCTTTTCTAGACAAATAATTTATTTTAAAAATTATCCTTTTATACCTTTCTAATGCAAGAAACTGCCTTTTAGAGATCAGATAAACATAAAAGTCATAAAAGTTTTTAATTTCTTATATTAGAACCTGCTAAAAGTTTAACAGATTCGAAACAGTAAACTTTACAATTTCTGTCCTGGAAATGTCCGATTGGAGAGAAGGGAGGAAGCTCACCTTTTTTGCTCTCTTTCCAAGATCCTCATCTTTCCTCAAATCTCTTTTTATCATGTTTAGTTTTACTTATCGAGAACGTGACCGTAGATATAATGATATGAAAATCAAAAATTAGGATAGAAAATCGAACATTGTCTAATTTCCTTTATCAGTATTGTTATAGTATTACTTTTATACTATCTTGTTCTTCGATTGTATTATAATTTGTTGTGTCATTTGCTTCGATTACCGTATTATTTATTGTTTCTACTGTTCTCTTCTCATTTATTTTTAGCATGACTTCTTCATTATCTGTTGTTGTTAGTGTTCTTTTCTTCATTATTTTCAACATGGCTGCATTACTGTATTTCCTTTTCACACCTGATTTAATATGCTTTACTTGAGCGTAAGATCTGTCAAAAACAATCTCTCCACCTCCACAAGATAAAGGTAAGACTAAATACACACAATCCTTTCATTACACTAGATATGTTATTATTGTAGCAGTATTGCATCAATTTTGTGTTTATCAAAATCACGGGTGTATTCCATCGAGCACTTGTTACCTCCTATCAACATATGACCGCGTAGTCTTACACACCAAGGCAGATGGAGAAAAGAATCACCTAATTTTCATCATTTCATTAACAACTGGACCATATTCTTGGGTGCACTTTTCTATTTATAACCAAAATCCATTACAAACTCCTTATATTATTTCTCATTCTGGTATAGTTTAAACTTTAATAAAGGGATCAACAAGACTAGGGGACTAGTCATGGTTGCAATAAACAAACAACTTCTCTTCTACATGTAATCTGGACTTTTCCCTAGTCCAAAAAGTATCAGTAAAGATGTGCTTGCTTTTGTGAGATAAAGATTGGATTCTAAAAGATCTCTGTGTGTGTGTGTACACATAAAGGAGAAGAGTGATAGAGACTCCATAGAAAGATCATGCGCAACATTTTGTATTTCAAGGCAACAACAACAGCCCATGCTTTGTCATTTCACAAAACCTCTGACACCCCATATATACAATGTCCAATGAGAATTTGAAGCTTCTCCTGAATGCTAATAATTATCAATGATTAGATAAGAACTGTAACCTAAGAAAGTGGGGAGTTTTAGTTAGGCATCCAGGTTGAAATCCCCAACTACAACACTTGGTGTGACTTCACCTGCTCAAAATATGGCAAACAAGATTACCTAGGCGACCTACCTGCTCGTGGGCTTTGACAGACCGTCTGGTGGATCAGTGAAGGTATGCATGCGCGCAGGTTGGTCAGGTTACCAATATTTTACTAAAAGGAAAAAGTATTGAAAGACTTTTAGTGATGCTAGAGCAAGAAACAAGTCTTATGGACAAGATAAAGTAGAGCTAGCCGCAGGTTTTAGGCTCACAGACAGCAATAACATACCCAGTGAAATCCCACAAGTAGGGCCTGGGGAGGGTGGTGTGTACGCAACCTTACCCCTACCTTATGAAGGTAGAGGTTGTTTCCGATAGACCCTCAGCTCAAGTAATGCATATCCAAAACAGTAAGAAAAGGAAATACAGAATGGAAGCAAAATCCTGAAACCATTTCCAAAATCACTGGTAAGGAACAACTATAATCAAACAAGAGCTAATAACATCACACTTACTTTTAAAAAGATGCAACATGGAACTGCCAAATATGTGGAAGCTATGTCAATCATAAACTAATAGTAGAAAAGACAACATACCTTCTCAAGAACACGTATCATCAATTCATCATATCGAAGAACACAACTGTATCATTGATTGTAGAATATTTACCATCGAACAATATGTGTTACATGTACTTTTCACTACTGAATCACACATTACTCCATCATTAAGTCTAGTGAACCACCAACAAATACCGAAAAGGATTTTTATTTGAAAGTTGAAAACTTGCGAAACCATCTTCAATGAAAATCATCACAAAGATCTCTTAGCTTGTGCTACGATATTTAACACACAAACGACTTTTAGGATAATTCTATGGACTCGTCCATATTGAGTTGAAGTACCCAAGCCTTCATACTGGCGGAACATACCTACGTCCTACATGTGCTAAAAGGCAACTCCCTAAGAGGTAGTTAGGAGCCGATGGTCAATTGCCCAAGGTAGTAAGGTCGAAGCAGAGGTACAAAAGAGGTAAGGCGTACAACCTTCATGTATGAGGTACATGGCCTTATGTGTCAGGTGACATAGTCAATAAGGTCTATATTAGTGCGCCATACAAGTGTACATGTTAGGGAAACAGAAATTTTGTGGTGATGTTTTTAAATAAACAATACAGAGAAATAACCTATTTACTTCTCAATTTCTACAGTTTTTTCTCATTTTTCAAGCTTATTGTACTCAATCTTCATATCGTTATGGAGTCTTTTACACAATCAAAAGAAAGAAAATATATACTCAAAAAGAATTTGCCGTTGCCTTTTATCACCACCATACAGATCCTTCTCCATACATACGAAACTTTCTAAAACTTTAACGTAAACATATGAGGCAATCAGTATCTACTTGGACCATAACATCACTAGATAACTAATTCTATACTTGGACAGAAGTTTCCATCACATATCAGAAAATGCTAAAGTTAAGGCATATCAAGCTTGCAATGGCTCTGACTGAGGAATGTCTACTACATGCATTCAGTTTGCGCTTAGAGACTTCCTTCTTCAGAATCAAAGGTACAAAGAGAAAGAACTAAACAACTGCTCAGATATCCTATTCTAGGCCTTAAATAAGCATCTAGTGTTCAGCTTCTGCTTCAAATATATGCAATTTCGACAATGGGCACAGGGCACCAAAGGTACTACAGTACAACATATGTCAAGAAACCCCAAATTTCTTGTTTCTTACAGAATACAACTCTCTCAAAGACTGCATATAAAACAGTGAAAACCTTATGGCAGATCACACATCCAATGACACACACAGAAAAATCCACTAGTACTATTTGATTCATCTAAATGTTATTGTGGAAAACCTCAAAACCATAATACTCTACCAAAAACAAAAAAAAAAGAACAAATTAACAATTCATGCAGCAAATTGAGTATTCTACTACTTTTTTCTGTTGACACTAAAACATTATGAAATGAAATGGCTCCAACTAGAGTGGAAGGTATCCATCGACTCCAACTAGTTTATAGTTGAAGTTTTATTGAAAAGACACGACCTTACTGCAGCAATTGACTATGCCTTTGAGCATGTGTTACCATTTTCTCATATCGATCTTGCTGTTAGCGAGAACACAAATTTATCTCATAGAGTTGGTTTGGGTGTGTAGATGATATATACCTAAACCATTGCGGCTGAAATAGCTTTCTTACAAAAAAAAAATAACAACTTTTAACAGCAAGCCTAGCACAACCAATTCCTGTTCAGCTCCTCGAGGAACTTCCCTTTCGATAAATTACTATACTGCTTAGCTCCATTAAGTTTAATATCCACATTACCACCAAGCTAAAAAGATAGAACAGTAAAATTGAAGAGTATACCAAGTTCAATTGATTTTACTATTTTTTTATGATAACCATGGTGTCCGGGCCAGCTTGCGGGCACCTCGACTAATTCCACAGGATACCTGCCACCTCATATCAACAACAGGTACCAGGTAACTCTATCTACCAAGGCTAAAATAAATGTGATTTTACTATTTTTTTTTTATAATCGTGGTGTTTGGGCCAGCTTGGACCGCAACTTGACTAATTCCACGTGATACCCGCCACCTCCCATCAGCAACAGGTCCAGGTAACTCTATCCACCAAGGCTAGAATAGATGTGATTCTACTATTCTACATCACACTGAAATTGAAGAGTATACCAAGTTCAATTAATTTTACTATTCTTTTTTTTATAACCGTGGTGTCCGGGCCAATTTGCGTGCACCTCGACTAATTCCACGGGATACATGCCACCTCCCACCAACAACATGTACCAGTAACTCTATTCACCAACGCTAGAATATAATTGATTTTACTATTCTATATCATACTGAAGAATATACAATTACAAAACACATGATTACATGAAGCAATTCCAAACATTAAACCCTAACAATCCATTAACCACATAAATCATTTTATATCAAAATTAAAAAATGACAAATTTAGCCTTCTTTTTACTTCAAATTTACCACTGCTAGGGTTCTAACTTCTTGTTCTCTGTATCGGCGCTTGAGATAACATTCGAGAATTTCCATTACACAGACAAACCTCTTCATCTCTTCCAGTTGTCGGCTCAGCTCGGCTTCCCGAGCCCTGGCTCGCTCAAGCCGCGCCTCCGTCTCAGCTAGCCGGTCCCGGAGGTTCTCGACTAGCACGGCGTTGTCGGTCGCCGGCGGTGAAGTTCGGGTCCGGCGGGTAGGGTCGGTTAAATCGTCTTTTGACGGTAATCGTTGACCGCCGTAGCACATTTTTTCTTTGTTCTCAGTGGGGAATTTTTGGAGTAGTTGATAAATGCTTTGGAACTTGTGATTAAAGGAGAATTAGGAAAGGTGTAAGGGGTTGTTTGGGGTGAGCAGTGGCGGAGCCAGGATTTTTGCTCAAGGGGTTCAAAGTATAAAGGAGCAAACACGTGAAAATTACAAAATGAAAAAGAGAGTTAGACGGGAAAAGAAAAGATTAACCTTAACACGCTAAATTTAACTTACTTTGTCATATGTACCGCGTTAGCTTTTCTTCCTACTATTACCTTGCTTTATCGAGCTTTCTTAAAAAAAATTGTGCTTTTTTTTAATATTAATTTAAAATATTCTACTTTATTTTGTATTTTTTTTAAAAAAAAATGAATTAGTATCCATTCAATCATATGCTACTACGAAAATCACCAAAAATCTCTAAAAATGTGTAAGGATTGAGTTACTAATATTATAATACATATTCAGAAGATAAATAAATGGCGTCGCCAATTTTTTTAGTTCATTTAGTTCAATTTACTAGGTTAATCATCATTTATAAAAAAAATAAAAATAAAGGATGAATAAATCAAACAAGTTTAGTTTAGTTTAGTTTAGTTTACATCTCTTTAAAATAGAATTGAAAAAAATAGAAGAAATGCCATGAAATCAAAGAAAGAAAATTCAATTAAATTGATATTGTTAAAAGAATATTCACGACTTTTAAATTTCTTCATTCGATTAAATTTAATTTACTTTATGTTTTAAAAAAAATATTTTTTCTATCTCAATTTCAAATTTAATTATAATTCATCGTTTTAAATGAGTTTCTTCGAGTTACTACATGAAAAGAGAGTTACGTAGAAATAAAATGAGTAATAAAAATAGAAAAATAAAAGACAAAATAAAAAAGAATGTGTCTAATAAATTTGAACAAAGACAAATTAAAAAAAAAATGGCATGAAAAAAGAAAAACAAAGATCCAAGCCTAAAATTAAGCCCATGACCCATCTCAGCCTTTGCTAGAAAAGCATTAAAAAAGGTAAAAAAACTTGCTACTCATGTTGACTTGAACACATTACCTTGGGCAATTCTTGAACCCCCTTAGCCACTGAGCTAAGCTTCTCATTGATTTCTAGGAGGTTCATTTTAATACATATACTCATAAAATCAAAATTTGACCTTACATATACAGTGTAATTTTTTGACGAAGGAGGTTCGGGTGAACCCCCTGAGCTCCACATAGCTTCGCCCCTAGAGGTAAGGTATAAGGTATAATAGTCTCAGGATAAAATGCAGGATTATTTTATCGTGCAATTGGTTGGAGGAATTAATTAGTTCTCGAATTATTTATTCCACCATTTATATCATAGTGATGGGATAAGTTATCTATATACATGGTGAATAACTAATCTCGAGATAGCTAATTTCAAAATTAATTATCCCGGAATAACTTGTTCACAACTAAACGACCCCTAAGAGAATAATCAACGGTGATTATCTCTTGCTTAATTTAGACCGTCCGATCCTTAGCAAACACTCAAAAAATGACTCGTCAAAAATACACCTAAAATATTCTAATTTTTTGAATTTCATACATGCACTATTTGGTGCGCGAGTTTTCTATCACCAAGTGTTTATTGAAACACACCTCAGTTATTAGTAGTTGTTTCCTTTTTCTACCTGAACGATAGTGATATTTAAGCAGGAAAAGGGAACAACTAATAGTTGAGGTGTGTTTTGATAAATAGTTAATGATAGTTTAAGTAAGAAAAATGAACACCAGATAAAATCATAAAAACAAAATACTTTACGTGTGTTTTTGACATTAACTTCGTCAAAAATGATTTTTTTAGGCTATCAAGTTACCCAAATCTATTTACCATTAAACTATCTAAGAAAGGGGGATTTAAATAAGTTTCTTAATTTCGAACAATAGACATAATATTGATGTTTGAACACAAGACTTTGTTGCAAATTTGGTTAGGATTGTTTGGTGGTGTTACAGTGGAGCACAAGACTTAAAGCGTGATTTCGGACATAGAATCTTTAAGTTTTTAGAAATAAAATTTACATATTTTAGAAACTACGTAAAATGTACTATAAGTCACAATAATTTACAATTCAGAAAATTTAAACGACATACGACAAAAAAATACGATCAAAGAAAAATCTATTTGAATCTCGAAATTCGAAAGGAGCCACATAAATTGAGACGGAAGGAGTAATATTTAGTACACTAATACACTATTTCCACCAAGAAAGCAACAAGCAATTTCCACATAGTGTGTGTGCATCTTCTAAGAAGTTTCATAGAAACTACTCCATAACTTTAATTGGCATAAAGTCCAAGTCTTTAAGTAATTGACATGACATTTTTTCCACTTTATATTCTTTACCTCCTATATATACAAACATAAAACACACACACACACACACACACATTCATGTATACACAAATTAGTATTTCAAGAAGAAGAACTCCAACTACTAACATGACAAACTCAACACCATATACATTAGTTTGTGTTCAAACTCTTTTGATCATATTCAACACTATTAGTGTAATATATCGAGCGTATACTAATAGCCAGTACTCGTTTGTAGCTTTCATCTTATTCGTATACTTCAGTTCTTTCTTGGCATATTACTTATCGTATACATATCGAAGCCTTCCATCGAAAAATAAGTCATTGGAGAAGAGCTTGTTGGGATTTACTATATGGTTCTTGATGTCTTCAATTATTTGTGGGTTTATTTATCAGTTTTATCCACTTTTTGGATTTTGGGCTGGTCTTCCTATTTATATGATAGGTATAATTAGCAGTGGAGTTATGTTTTATGACTATGTTATTTGTGATTATCAAAATGAAGATAATGGTCATAATTGGAAGTGTTTTGGTAGCAATGATCAAATGAAGAGGAGTTATTGTGGAGAAAAATGGGAGGTCATTTGGGAAAAGGTTTGAGTTGATGAGGACCGCTCGGTGCACTAAGTTTCCGTTATGTGCGGGATCGAACTATAAGGGTCTATTGTACGTACGTAGTCGTCTTACCCTAAAAAAGTTTGAGTTACTAGAAAGTAATAAAGCATGTTTGTCTGTATAGAGTAGCAAGCTCAATGTTATGTGTTGCAATTTCTAAAATCAATATGAGAAAGGCAATTTTAAGTATGTAAATGAATTCAAAGCTCTTCAAATACAATAATCATATATTAACTAAAATCAAATAAATTAATAAAGCTAAGATGGAAATTAAACAAATTGTTTTTCTAAGAGAACAATAACAATGACAAAGCTAATTTGACGAATCCAATAATTTATGTTTAGACTTTGTATTTGTATTAGAAATTTTACTAAATATATATGTATATAAATTTAATTGTGAAATCAGTAACTAAAATGAGTTAATAAATTTGGTGGCAAATTCAGAAGCCATAAATTTCAAATCTTGGCATCGCCTCTAACATGAAAGGGTGTGTTGAGAGGGAAAATAGTGCAACCACATGCATTTTGAATGTAGTAAATTAATATACATTATATTGTCACCTTAATTGATAATTTAATCATGATAAATTAGTATGACTTAATGTAAACAGAATACAAATAAGTTTTTGTCGAAGTTCTTAACGGTTCTATGGACTAATTATTTGAGTAAACAAAAGGCAAACTCCAACTTTGTGAATATCCAACGCTGATGTAATACATAAATTTTGGAGGTGTCTAGATGATCATTTAGTAAATTAAAGTGTTCAACCGATACAGTGAAGACGACTTGAGGTGTCTAGATGTGCATATTCAAAGTTAAAATGTTTACTTTATCTAAATCCAAAGTCTAAACCTTAAAAACAAAGATAGAGTGGTTTATACAATTCATATGTAATAAGGAATACTAGAAATGATTCAACAATAAAGTTGTCTTTGTATGATTTATAGATCACGAGATTGAGTCGTGGAGACAGTTACTAATGCTTGTATTACGATAGATTATCTATATCATAACTCTTAAAGTGTGATCCTTTTTTCAATATTGTTAACACGAGATGCTTTATACACCCTGCTCCGTTCAATGAAATCAATAGATTAGAAAAAAGGGTGAAGAAATACAAAATAAAAGGAGAAAAAAAGGAAGAAAACAGGGTTAAATTTAATAAAAAGTGGATTGACAAAACATCTGTTTTTGGTCTCGAGTTTCAAATAGGACATTAATTTATGCCCTTCTTTTTGACGTTATCAATTTCATACTTATTTGGTACGTCATTAAATTAGCATATATGAACAATATAGAATTATTTATATAATTTGACTACTTTAAAGGTTATAGCATATAAATCCACTTAACAGTAGTATTATTTAGTAATCTAGAATAAACGGTAAGTAACATGTTATAATAGATTAAATTTCATCAATAATATAAAAAAAATCTATTGATCACTATCATATATATATATATATATATATATATATATATATATATATATATATATGGATTTCGATGATTTTCTATGTTTTGCTCGACCAGGTGCTATTTTCTTATGAATAAATGTTTTATATATTATACCATCAAATCATTTAAAAGATAATTGTAAGTAATTATTTGTTACGAATGTATATCGGCAACTTAAATAATATGAAAAATAATTTTCTATAATAGATTAAAATACATTGACAACGCGCAAAAAAAATCTTTTACGCTATTTATGTATATACTTATTTACCTCATTACCCTCATGAAAAGTACATAGTTCATTTCCATGAACCTACCAAGAAGCAACAAGCACAACTTCAACTATAATAAATGAGACATCTTCCAAGATAGTTCAAAGAAAATTCCCCACAATGACTTCATGTATTCTAAGTCATTTTCAATTGATTGACACTAAAGTTTGTCCCTTTATTCTTTAATATTACCTCTCTCTCTATATATATATAGTTACATACAAAGATTACACACACAAATAAACTACACCACAAGAATCTAACTTCTTCAAATTAAAGTTTCTTTGACTCTTTCTCTCTTCATATTACATTGTCAAACTTCATGTATACACCAATCAAGAGCAATCATCATTGTTATGGAAGTAGTAAAAGAAGAAAACCCCCTCCTCCTACAATGACAACCTTTACACCATTAACATTATTTTGTGTTCAAACCTTCTTGATCATATTCAATTTTATTGGTATAATATATCGAGCGTATTCTAACGGCCAGTACTCTTTCTTAGCTTTCATCTTATTCGTATACTCCGCCTACTTCCTGGTGGAATACTTATCGTCTATTTATCGAACTCTTTTACCAAAGAAAAATAAGTCATTGGAGAAGAATTTGTTGGGATTTGCTATATGGTTCTTGATTTCCTCCATTATTTTTGGGTTTGTTTATCAATTTTATCCACTTTTTGGATTTTTGGCTGGTCTTCCTATTTATATTGTAGCCATAATTAGTAGTGGAGTTATGTTTTATGACTATGTTATTTGTGATTATCAAGATGAAGATGATGGTCATAATTGGAGGTGTTTTGGTAGCAATGGTCAAATGAAGAGGAGTACTTGTGAAGAAAAATGGGAGGTCATTTGGGAAAAAGTTTGAGTTATTAGAAAGTTAAAAAAGATGTTTGTATTTATGTATATTGTATGTGACATTATAATTTCCATAATCAATATGAGAGACACAATTATAATAAGTGCCCAAATGAACCCAATGCTCTTTAAATCCAATAGAATATTATTAAGTAACAAATAAATTATTTGTGAGGGGGAGAAGTTGTTTTCGGTAGATTCCGTATATCTTCATTTTTAATTCTATATCTCTCCTTAGTAATTACGTCTACACATCTATCTCAGCATTCTTATTTTCGCAACTTTCATTTTTTGAACGTGAGAGCTTTTGATTGGCCAACACTCAGCTCCATACAACATAGTTGGTCTAACCACCACTCTGTAGAACGTGTCTTTAAATTTTTGTGGCACCTTATTACCACACAAGACTCTGAAAGCGAACCTCCATTTCATTCACCTTGCACCAATATGATGTGTAATATCGTCATCAATAATCTCCCATTTCCTTTGATAATAGATTCAAGATACTTGAAACTTTTTTCTCTTTTAGATGACATGGAATACCAAGTCTCACTTTCACGACAATCTCATACATTATATCATTAAACTAACACTCAAGTATTCTGTCTTGGTTTTGCTCAACTTAAACCCTTTAGACTCTAGTGTTTGCCTCCAAACTTGAAGCTTAACATTAACTCCGTTGCGAATCTCGTCAATCAGAACTATGTCATGATTAAATAACATACCCCATGACTCCTCATTTTGAATTTGTCACATCAAATCATTAATAACCAAAACAAATAAAAATGAGTTAAAAGATGATCCATGGTGCAACCCTGTCATAACTAGTAAATTATATTTCGAGTCTCCTTCCACTGTCTTTATACCCTCCTTTATCTTGACTCCATCATACATACTCTTAGGCCCCGTTTGACCATGAAAATCAAATACAAGTTTGAGTTGAGGTTGTGTTTGGCCATGAATATAAATTGGAGTTGTTTTTAATTTTTTGTGAGGGAAGTCAGAGTGAAAAAGTGAAAACAAGTTTTTTCCAGAATTTTTCATTTTTTTATGGCCAAACACCATTTTTGAAATTCAACTCCGAAAAAAATAAAAAAAAATCATGGTCAAACACCCACTTAATCACTCTAGTGTACACTAAAAAATACACCTCTAATCTCCAAACATCTCCGTAAATCTTCCTCGAAACTTTATCGTATGCATTTTTCTCAATTTCATTTTAAATAACATAATAGTAATTAAATATTTATAGACGGTTCCAAAAAGGACTAACAAAACCAATATTACGCGGGACGAAAACTCCCGATTCTTCTCGAGCTTCCACTCTTATTATTACTTGTTCTTCCAACTTCCGGAACCTCACCGGCGATCAACTTTCCGGCAACACCATGGCGGAGCAACACCCTTCCGCCGCCACTTCCTCCACCACCATTTTCTCCCAGAAGAACTCCCTTCCATCAAACGACATCGTATTCTTCTCTATATACCCAGACTTTTCCTTAAACCCTTCCTTAAACCCCACCACCATTACTTCTCTCCTCCAAACCCTTCACCTCCAAATCCTCCAAACCCTAACCCCTTTCACCTCCAATTACATATGGCAACACGAACCCTTCACCCTCACCCCCACCCCCACCCCCCATCTCTCTGGCAAACTCCGTTACGGCGACAACCTCGAAGACGAATGGTTCGTAGTATTCCTCCTTTTTCAAGCCTTAAAAAACATCCCAAATATCTCAATTCAAGTTTGGGACAGTGACGGCGAGTTCTTGTTAATCGAAACCGCATTTCATCTCCCCCGTTGGGTCAACCCGGATACGATAACGAATCGGGTTTTCATCCGGGGCGGGTTTTTGCATATTATACCTAATTCGTTAATACCCAATACCCCATCAATTCGAGATTCGCTAATTTTATTGAGCAATGAAGTCAGCTCGATTCAAACTAGAGCACCCGAGGGAGTGCAGCGTCAGCTGGAGAGTAGGTTGAAGGAGTATCCAGATAGGGCGGAGAAGAATGTGCATAAGGTTAGGGTTAGGGTTCCAGTGTCAGTAGCAAAGGTGCTAAAGCACGAGCCGTGTTTGATATCGCTTGCTGTTGAAGGGTTTTACGATAGGGATATTGATACGATGAAGTTTGCGGGGAAGATGGAGAGGTTTTTAGGGAATGGGGGTAGTGGGGAGGAGCTGGTGAGGGTGGTGGTTAGGATGTCTAGGGCAATGTATGCACAGTTGGTGCAGCAGACATTTCAGGCGCCGAAATGTTATCCTGCTTTGCCACCTAGGAGTGATGTGAGTGGTTATAGGGAAGCTGAGCTGGGAATGAAGATTGCTTGTGGATTTGAGATGATTTATCAGTTGAAAAAGAGGCAGGGTATGGAGGGAAAAGGGAGTACTTGGGATGCGTTTAGGCAGAGTCTAGAACGGAGTGGGTACTTTGAAGGGCTGTTGCCGGGATCAAATGAGTATAAAAGATTGATGCAGAATGCTGAGGAGTATTACAAGAATAGTTCACTGCATGCTAGAGAAAGGTATCTCTTTTTCGTTAGTTTATGAAGTTTGATTTTTTGTGAAATTCTAGAATATGCACATTGATGACAGATTAGAATTTGTTATAACAGGGTGGTTGTATTTGTTGTAATGATATTATTGTAGAGGAACAAACAAAAATGTTTGTACATCATTAGAACATCCCTGATAATATCTGCAGATTGGTAAAATATTTCGTAGTGTTCATATTATCAGGATAATTTCTACACTTCGGGTAAAATATGGGCATCGCATTATCAGGATCTATCTGGTACCATTTGCAGCTTCACGAGTCCTAGGCTAAAAAGTCTCTTGGGTGTGTCTGTGTAGCTATATTTCTTGATTTATGCTTCTTTCTTTGTGATACAACGTCTTATGACCGTCCATCCATGGATTTTGAATAATGAGTTCAAATTGTTGTTTACTTTCGTATATTTACTAGATGTCAAAAGGAGAATTTGAAGCTTCTACCTAGCAGAATTTGTGTACATATAAATGATACTGGAGTGTGTAAACCTTTTGCCTTATTTATTTGAAAAGAAAAAGAAAAAAAACTGGAACTCGATTTTGTAAAGATCTGAATCTCCAAGAGAAGTTGTTAGTCTTTGTCTCTTTGAATATTTACTTCTTGCCTTACCGAAAGGAAAGCTTGAAATTTCTATGTAAGTGACATGGTCATATTGCTTACTGTAATGTTACTTTTTTCTTTCTGCTTGATTCACCATTTTCTTCTCTTATTGCTCAATATGCTGATATTACTGTTTTTATGATTCTTATCTGAGACGCCCTTGTGTGGCATAAGCATTCCTTAACCTGCTACTAACCAATATTGGAAAAACAGTGTTATGCTAAGTGCTCCAGTGCGAAGAATAGATGAAATCCTCGCCCTTCCCGAGTCTGCTGATGACTTTAAGGATCAAGAACTACCACCGTCTGATGATGATTCATGGCTTTATGGTGCGGAGGATGAGCTGAATGCCGTTCTTCAAGAGAGGCAAAATGAGATGGAACTTTACAATTCAAAAAGGAAACAGAAATCAAAAGAGCAGGATGGCCCCAGCAATGGTTCTGATAATTTTGATCTAAAAGATATATCGAAGTCTATGCAAGCATTTGTCACGAAAGTGGCTAGCTATGAAGGTGCAGAGGTTCCAGAAGACAGGTTTTTGTCCTTCATTTCTCTCATGTCAGCATGTGGAGTGGCATATGCTTGGTTTCTTTTATTTTATTTTTACTGACGAGAGATTACACATTGTAGCATCTTATAGTTATAGTTTGGGTTTGTGGTATTTTGATTTAACTAACTTGCTAAGTATAGTGATAGTTTCTGTACATATCCTGGTGTGCAAGGGTAAAATTATATCAGATAGGTATGAAGCAAGAGATTGTGTCATCAATTTAGTCATAAGTATTAAGTTCCTTGTAATAATAAATATAAAGTCAAAGGAGGGCTAGTTTGGTTAACCCAATCGTATCTGTATTCTTTTTAGCAGCTTCCTCTTGAAAAGGGGTGCAATCAGTCAAACTGGAGGATGGATGCATGTCTTTCGTTTTTCATTAATCCAAAAAAACAAAGCACATGTGTCTATCCGCACGTAACTTATTTTGGCCTATCCTGTATCTCCTATAGCAGTGTAAAGGACGTTGACTTTGATGTGGATCGCTTTATGAAAGACATGGAATCATTTGTGAGGCGTCAGGGCTCTGAAGATGCTGGCAGTGATGTTGATATAGAAGAAGAGTCATCATCGGATATGGAGTTTGGTGAGTCAGTTTTTTATTTATTACTGTATTTCTTTAAGTCAATCTTTTTGGTAGCAATAGTGAACTGTTATTTATTAACTTTACATGCAGATTGGAATTTCTCACTTATTTGTAGTATCGGTGGTCCTGTGCCAGCGAAAATTGCCTATTTAGATGGATATCTCACAGCTTTTGGCTTATTTTTCTATTTTTCCTACTGTAATTTGGTTGCTTCTAATTTCTTTTTTTGGTGTGTCTTTGGGGGTTGGGTGGATGTGTGACTGGTTCCCTTAGGCTGGGTTTGGTTGGGGTATCATTTTTCTCGTTTGGTGAGGAGGTGAAGTGATGGTGGTAAGGGTCAAGTACCCCCTCCCTGACAACTTCCACTCGTTCAATTCTCGTCCATCTAAATGTGGACAAAAATACCATGATGGTGGTAAGGGTCAAGTGCCCCCTCCCTGACAACTTCCACTCGTTCAATTCTCGTACATCTAAATGTGGACAAAAATACCACTTCTATATAGGGAATTCAGCCAGATAGTTTCTCCTCCTGGAGGAACTTAACATAGTATTAGTGTAAGCATCTTTTGAACTTGCTTTTCACTTATTCTACAACTCCAGACTCCTTCCAGAAGTACCGGAGGATTTGGGGTTGGGTGGGGGTATGCTCAGACCTTTTTTAATATCCCCCTCCCTCTTCCCCAACCAAAACAAAATGCAAAATAAGAAGAAAATGTGACATATATTGGACATGCAGATGAATCTGAAGATGAGGATGATATTGCTGAGCCATCTAATGATAATGATGAGGTAGACACTGCTTTCATGCACTCGTATTCGGACGCTCTGAATGAGGAACTGAAAGGCTCCACACTAAGTAATACTTTTGTCCGTGCAAATGAAAACTACATCAAGAAATCTGAGGTTAGTCTACATTTCCGATTAAATGTATCATGATCTTGTCTCTGGAGAATTACTTTCGTTTAAGCGTTGACATAAGTGTCTTTACGTGGTAGATTGACACAGAATTTCTATTTACGGCTAATATTGCTATGATCTCTGATCGAACAAATATACGAAACAGGGAACGTCTACTGCTATGGAAAGCATGGAAGACGAGTTCACTCCGGTAGATGTGGATTTCAACCTTGTAAAGAACTTCCTTGATTCCTTTTCTTCTCAAGAAGGACTTCCTGGACCTGCCTCTAACTTGCTTGGACTTATGGGTCTACAGCTACCACCAGATGCTAGCAAAGGGAAATAAGAGAAGATTAGAACTTGGAACAATGCGCGATTCTGATATAATCGGGTTACAATATTAGTATCAGACAATGTCTTAGGTTATCTTCCAATGTAGACAAACATCATCATATAAATTGGGACGAAATAGATTTTCTATAGTAGAGAATAAATTCGATAATTCATAATTAGATTGGATGTCAGTAAGATCCTACTTGTTTCCTCTTTCATTTTTCCATCTTCTCCTCCATTGTTGTCTCTTTTTCTTTTTCATTGCCTTTTTTTTAACGGCAATCTTTACTTTACCATACCACGTAGTACGTACGTTAAGCTTCAATGAAGAAAAAAAAGTTTAAAAAAAATGAATTTGACTCCATTTTTGTATATTTTAAATTTACGTATCTTTTAAGTTTAAAATGACAAGATTCAAAAAAATTCTTTTTCTAAATTCTATGTCAAATCAAAATTAAATTAATATAGAGGAAGTATGATAATTAATTTAATTAATTTTTAGAGTTAAATTAATTTAATTTAATATTTTAAATTTTAAATTAAGATGAAGCTATACAAAAATGTATTAAGTTGTAATTCTTTTCATATTAATATGACAAAAAAAATATACTTTGTCTATCACAATTTATAGGATACACTTTTCTTTTTAGTCTGATTCGAAAAGAATGACGCATTTCTATATTTAATAACAATTAAGTTTAAAATGTTGGTTTAACCCATAATGAAATGACGTACAGTGACACAAAAACTTATTTTAGATATTAAATTTCAAAATTCTTTCCTTATTTCTTAAATTTCATGCTTAGTTAAATTATATCATAAAAATTTCAATAGGTAATATTTTAAAATGTTAGTCAAATTCATGTAGATTAATCCTAGAGAATCGAAAAGCTAAACGTGATAAGTAAAAGTGAACGGAATGAATATAGTATTATATTTTATTGGACTTTGACTGAGAAGATGCACCAATCAATATAAAAAAAAAAAGAGCAGAGAAGGAGAATACCAAAATCCCACTCAAAAGACTTTTTGAACAGAGACAGAAATAAGAATTTTTTATTTTTCAGTGATGGGAACGGTGGCGCAAGAGGCGGCGATTGATTTACTGAAGACTGAAATTCCGGTGGAGGAAGATGAACCGCTGCTTCTCTCCGGCAATGTTAACACCGGTCTCGTACTCGTCGACATCGTTAATGGCTTTTGCACCGTCGGCGCTGGCAATTTGGTAATTTTGCTTAATTACAAATCATTTAATCTAATTTTGTAACCTTCCAATTACATGTTATTATGCATGTACTTTTTTTGGATCTACATGAGGAAATGGACAAATTGCCAATCTGTCCTCTTCTGTTTGGATCATTTGGATTGATTTTTTTTCGAGTTAGATCTCTGATATAGTCACTCAACTAATAGTTATTACTTTCTCTCTTCACTTTTACTTTGTCATATTTCACTTCTCGAGAGCCAATTTAATTGTCGAAGCTAAATTGAATTAGATTAATTTAATGTTTTAAATTCAAATTTTAGATGTTCGAAAATTATACTAAATATACTATGAGATGCAATCCTTCTCATATTAATTTGAGGAAAAGATACATCTTAAAATGTTGGATAAAGTTCATATTTTTTTGACTCTTGAAAAGCGAAATATAACAAGTAAAAGTGAACGAAAAGAGTATCCGTAAAGTTGCTCTCTTTGTTGAAAATATTGAAATCAATGAGTTAGGTGAGTGACCATCTTAGAAATCTAACCCTTTTTTTTTTTCTAAAAAAAAATAAACTTACACATTCAAATTATTATAAATCGTAATTTCTTCAGAACACTTTAAAATCATAGTTAGAAAAAACGCATAATTTGACTACTATTCTCTCTATTTTAATCCGTTTAAGAAAGAATGCATCTTTTTTTTTTTGGAATCACTTTAATTCTGTGTTCCATACAGCATGTTTAAGACCACAAGATTAAAATATATTTTGGTACATTTGACATCTCTTTAGTTTAAGACCACAAGATTCAAAGTTTTCCTTATAACTTTCTTAAACTCCGTGCCAAGTCAAAACTAGACAAACAAACTGAAACAGAAATATAGGCATCTCTCTGATGAGTGTGTATGTACATGTAACTGTTTTCATGTGCTATGTTGGTTGTTGGTTATAAGGATCTGTGTGAAGTGTAAAAGAAAAAGGATTGGTTGATTATTTGTTCCTGGAAGTTCTAGATTCTTTGTTTATTGTGGGTGGGGTGTGGGGTTGTGGAAGTTAAGTATTGTTGCTTGTGGATATGTAGACAATAGAACATCTAGTAGGTTCTTTTTTTTCCAATAGAGAATTACTTTTTGTATCTATGTAGTTAGGCATAACTCATGTAAAACTAGGAACTTTTAGCTCAAAGACTGGACAGGTTTAGATATAGTGATCAAATTTGTTGGGAATTAAGATACAACTTGATTTCCAGATTATTTGAGCTGGTAATTAAGCTGGTCTACTGCTTTTTTTATGTAGGATTATTTTTCTTACCCGATAATAGAAAATGCCTGGAGAATCCCTCTTAATTTTTTTCGTTAAATCTGTATTACTTTCTTGGGGTGTGGAATCCGCCCTGGTAAGAGAGTCTTAGGGTTTATATAGGAGCTCCACGAGGGAGCTCCTGTTCAATCGCTGTCATTTTCTTTGATTCGTTATGCTCTCTCTCGTCTATGGTGGGTGAATTGCAATTTGAACTACGCAGCTCATGTGATCCTATTGACTTTCTTTTCGTAGCAAGTAGCATCCTCTTTTGTTAAAAAAACAAAAGATTAGCTATGATTTTGTTCATTTGCTTTGATATAGGCTCCAGTGGCACCTGATAGACAAATTTCAGCAATGGTTGACGAAGCGGTTAAGCTTGCAAAAATGTTCTGTGAGAAGAAATGGCCTATTTATGCTGTTCTTGATTCTCATCATCCAGATGTACCTGAACCACCTTATCCTCCTCATTGCATTTCCGGGACAGATGAATCTAAGTTGGTTCCTGGTTAGTCTTCCATCATGCTTTTGTCCATTTAGGCTAAAGTGTTGCGTCTTCAATTTCATCGAATGTGGCCTTTTTATCATCATGTGCAGCTCTGCAGTGGTTGGAAAATGAACCAAATGTAACATTTCGATGCAAGGATTGTATCGATGGGTTCCTTGGTTCGCTTGAGAAAGATGGGTCTAATGTCTTTGTAAATTGGGTGAAAGCTAATGCAATTAAAACTGTAAGTATCACCATATGTCGTGAATTGATCAAATTCTGTTTTCATCCCATTCTATCTTGGATTTGTTCTTACAACAAACACTGATTGGCTACTGATATTGGGAGTATGAATTTGTTTGTTTAGATATTGGTTGTAGGGATATGCACGGACGTATGCGTGCTTGATTTTGTGTGTTCTACCTTGTCTGCAAGGAACCGTGGATTTCTCTCCCCCCTGGAAGATGTGATTGTATATTCCCGTGGCTGTGCTACTTTTGATCTTCCTGTCCAGATTGCCAGAAATATAAAAGGAGCTATACCTCATCCACAGGTGAGCTGATAAGTAGACACATGCATTGAAGAATGATATTATGTATATTCCGGTGTCACTTGATGTCATATTGGATTAATTTTACCAATTTACTTCTTCATTTCCGCTATTTCTTTCTCTATACTGCTTTGGATTGTTTTTTTTCCTTGAGCTGAGGGTCTATTTCCTCTATCGGAAATAGCCTCTCTACCTTCAAGGTAGGGGTAAGGTCTGCGTACACTTTACCCTCTCCAACCCTACTTTGTGGGATTACACTGGGTGTGTTGTTGTTGTTGTACAGTGTCACTTGATGCTTTTAGTGTTCTTGTATTACTCAAACTGTGTAAGTCCCACAAGTGGGATCTGGGGAGGGTGGTGTGTATGCAGCCTTACCTCTATCTCGTGAAGGTAAAGAGGTGGATTCCAATAGACCCTTGGCTCAAGTAAAACATAACACTCAAAGAAACAATATGTTCAGCGAAGGACAATATGTGTTATTTGATCGACGACAGCCATTCTCCATTCTCCATACTAGAAAATGAGACTACATATTTAATTTGGTGTTTGTCTATGTGTATTTTGCTGAAATGCTCTGCATAAGTTGTATATAAGGTCCCCATTTTTTCCTGTTGCTGTTATCACAACACTTTCTCAACACAAGGTTATTTTAAGACTTCTTTTTAGTGTAAATTTTTTCCTAAGAGGAACAGCAATAAGATGTTTCCCTTTCATGTGTATTAGGCTATTAGCCACCAAAAACTTCGTATTATCTATCAGCAGTTTCACCTTTCTCATCATTTGCTATATTTGTTGTGTAGGAATTGATGCATCACATAGGCCTTTACATTGCCAAAGGACGAGGAGCAAAAGTTGTTTCAGAGATCTCGTTTGACACAATGACCAAGGAGACATAATTTTGAACAATGAGATTTTAATCCATATTTCTCGTTCGGAACTCAGAAGGAAACTACTACAGCTATTGCAGACTTAACGAAGAGTGTCTTGGCTTTGCTTAGTCTATATTAAGGTATAGAAAGATAAATTTGTCCACAGGCAACTTTTCTTGTTCAGTTGTATGTGCAGCTAACTTTGCTTGTTCCAAAGCTGCTAAAATACTTCTTCCATGTTGTATTAATTATCACTCTGTCAATGCCAAATAAATTTGTCAATAGGCAACTTTTGTTGTTCAGTTGAATGTGCAGCTAAACTTTTCTTGTTCCAAAGCTACTAATATTTTTGTCATATTGGTTAATTCTTGCTAGATTAGTGTAGCTTAGTGGTCAATGATGTGGTTGAGAACATGAGTTTCAGGTTTGAATCCTAGCGCAAACAAAAACAGTAGGTGATTTCTTCCCATTTGCCCTAGCCTTGGTGGACAGACTACCTGATGATACCTGTTGGTGGTGGGAGGTGGCATATTCCGTCGAGGTGCACGCAAGCTGATCCGGACACCACGGTTATCAGGAAAAAAAAAAAAAAGATTACACAGACAATGCCAAATTGACTCTTACTCAACTACTCCCTCAGTTCCTAAATAAATGGTTTTTTTAGCTTGGGCACACTCCTTAAGAAACTACTCATCCCTTTACTAACTTGCCTTAATAAATACTTTGAAAAGAATGTAACTCTTTAGTAGTTTCTTAGTTTTGTAGAACATATTTAAAGAAGGGTAAAATTGGAAGGACATTATTAATGTTTTCTTGATTATTTAAAACGCCACTTGATTTTAACTTTTAAAAAAACAAAAAAAACGCCACTTATTTAGGAACAAAATGAAAAGGCTAAACAACCACTTATTTAGGAACGGAGGGAGTACTAACTGAGTAAGAGTAGTTGCACCTTGTAAAATAGGCTTGAAGATTGTCTAGATTAACTGTTGCTATGTAGGCTATCGAAAAGTGGTTCTGGGAGGCAAATGAAGAATGGTACTGTTATATAAATTCTGTTTACACTAACTTACAATCAAGGCAATACATACAATCCCCAGAAACTTCTCACTTAGAACCAAAAAAAAAAGAAAAAAAATGAAAAGTATAACACACATTCCTTGCCTATCCAGGTAACATGTAATAGAACCTGGAAAAGAAATGAGAACAAAGGGGAAAACCAAAAAAGAGAAAAAAAAAAGATCAAGATAAAAATATCTATAAAGGTACTCCACCTTTCAGGACCTGGTATTTCCTATTGTGATGAAAAAACGAACGCTTGCTCTTCTTTGCTTTCGTTCCAAAGATGAACGCTCGCAAAGGTATCCTTGACCTACTTGCTGAGTTTGTCAATTGTGGTTGATTTCCACTAACATCAAACTCTTGATCTAGTTTTCTTAATGTTTTCTCAACATCTACTTGAAGTGTAGTTACATGCTCTACACCAGCTTCCAGTTCCTCTCTTACCTTGTTGTTTTCTTGTTTCATGTTCAAGACTTCACCTTGGAACTTTGCAGCTTGGTGGCTACTGAATCTGATTTCTTCTTCTTCAACTCCATCCTTTAGTGCTTTCGTAATTTCCTCCTGAATGCTGCATAAAGACGCGAATCTACGTTTCAGTTCATCTTTTACTGACAAGCTTTGTTCTAACCATACGGTTAGCTCATTCTGTATCTCCCTGAGGTGTTTATATATGGGCCTGATTTCTGATTTCATGTCTGTTTTGGAGCTGCCCTCTTTTGTTTCCTTGTCTCTGAGTGTTGATATTTCGCCCTGCAAATCTTGGGCTGTGGTCCTGAACTTTTGAATCTGATGAAATGCTGAGCTAAATCTTAGCCAGAAATCCAAGTTTTCGTCTAGTAATGCATCAATGCCCATCCGGAGTTTCTCTTCAACTGGTGAGAGGGATGAACGCTGATCAATCAAAATGATCTTGACGTCCTGTTCATCCTTGTCTTCCCTTTTAGGTGATGAGTCCTCAGGTTTTAAGCTTCGATCATTAGAAGAATTGAGATCTTGCTGTTTTTCTTCTTTCGACTCTGAACTTTCAAAAGCATTTCCTTCCACAAGGCTCAACTTTAGACGTAAACTTTCTATCTCTTCATCCTTCTTCGAAATAGCACTTTTAAGCTCTCTTATCTGCAATGTGACTTCGAATTCAGTGTCTCTTTCTTTCTTCTCCATTTCAATTAGCTTCTTCTTTAATTCCTTGTAATTCCTGAGAATTGTTGTATATTCTGTTAAGAGGATCTTTTCTTTATCCTCCAAACCAGTCAACAGCATTTGCTGCCATGTAAGGTCATCGTCCTTCTCCTCGTCTTCCTGTGGTTTTGGCTCATCATGAGTGCTATTTTCAGACTGAGATGAGACTCTCTCTTCACCTTTTCCAACTGCTGTTGGCTCCAGAAGTTCGACGTGTTTCTTAGGGGTTTTTGTACCTTGAGGTGAAACTCTCTCTTCACCCTTTTCAACTGCTGTTGGCTCCAGAAGTTCGACGTGTTTCTTAGGGTTTTTTGTACCTTCCTGGACTTCTTTGCTAACAACTGTAACGGGATCTTGTTCTTTCTTAACTCCACTTGCACTAACATGATCTTTTCTCTTTTCTGGCTCTTCTTGTGACCTGATATCAGCAGGAGCCTCGTCTTCATCTTGAGATGAATCCGTCTCATCAACCTCTTCATCTGGTTTCACACTCGTCAATTTGAACGATAACTGGCCAAGACTGGTATGAGCTTCAGCAAAGTGAGTCTGAAGGCTGCTGTTTTGATTTTCGACATCTTTGTTTAGATCCTGAATACCCTTCAACTTTTCCTCTATCACGGTCACTCTAACGTTCAGATTGTGTGTGTCCTCTGTCAGAGTAGCTGCCTTATCGTCTTCCAAAGTCTGAACTTGTATGTGGAGTCCACCGGCTTCTGTTCTTAATCTCTCAATAAGAACAGTTTGTGTTGAAACTGCTGTTTCTAAGCTGACCACTTTATTCACAAGCTCATCAATCTTCTCTGCCAATTGTTTCACTGTTAGAGATGACATAGAGCTTGCGTCAAATTGCTCGTTGATCTTGCCATGCAACGACTCTATTTGCTCACCGACTTCCTCTTGGGTCGTGCATTGTGATGATGCATCTGTTACTTCAGCAGATTCATCATCTTTTTCATCTGGTTCTGTTTCATCAGCTGGATCACCTAAATACTTTTGCCTGAAATACTTCAGTTTCTTACGAGCTTCATCGATCTTCTTGAACTCCTCTTTTGCTTCTTTGGTGGATTGATCTTGTTTCTCCTGGAGCTGAGACAACGTTTCTTGACACGATTTTAGTGCTGCTTCTGCCATCAAGGTCCTAGCCTCATCATCCTCAATAACCCGAGCCTCACCAAATTCATCCTCCAAACTGCAAATCTTTTGATGCTTCTCCACAATCTGGTGCTCGATTTCCATGGTCTTCGCAATCCCACTCTGGTAAGAGCTTTTCACAAACTCTTTCACAGTTTGCAAAGACAGTATATCTCTCTGGAGCTTGTCAATCTCTTCAAGCGCCTCGTCTTTTGTCAAACCAGATTTTGGTACATCTTTACTTGCATCTCTTGCTTTGTTAGATGATTTCTTGCCTAGAAATTGCATTGTGCCTGTTTTCAACAGACCTTTCATGTCTTTAACAGGAGCCTTTGGAGGAACATTTGGTATATTTGCTCCACTTTTCGGAGTTTGAGGGAAACTCTTTGGCATTCTTGGGGTGCCATAATCATCTTCTTCATCCATTGCTAGTTGAATTTGTTCTGGGAAAAGAGTAGCAATGGTGTTGTTGGCACTCTGCAACTCCCTTGACAACTTGTCATATCGTTCAGCCAATGCTCGATAGGCACGATAAGATTCTTCAACAAAGTTTATTAGTTCTGGCCTTTTCTTGTAGTACATCTCTGCTCTTTTAGCAAATGAATCTCCATCTTCTTCAATGAGCTTGATCACATCTTCCACCTTCTCTTCCATATCTGCAATGACACACAAGTACGATTAGAACTTCCGATTTCCACACTCAACGAGCCAAAACCATCCATTGGCTTTAGAACTTCCAATAGTCAGTGATGATTCATATAACCGACCCCAACTTGCTTGGAACTGGGGTGTAGTTGTTGTCGTAACGAGCCAAAACCATATTGAGAAAACTTTTAGAATGACACTACAAGAGGGCATAGAAGGAAACACATCCCCCTTTCAACAATCTTCTTGGATTTTTTATTATTTTTTTGGTATCTTTTCTTAATAAAACTGTACAATTTCCATGTACTTCTTGAAAAATTCTTGATAATATTTTCATATTAATTTGAAACTGAATAAACAGTAAGAACATAAGAGAACTTGAAATTTATGACAAAAGATTTGCAGATTTGTCAACACAAAATTTTAGGTGCAAAAAGACATAGATGTTATTCACATTTGAATAATGTCATTCTTTCTTCATTTTTTCCTCAATAATCCAAAAAGGTACTACATTTTTTTTATATTGCTATCTGTAAAAGCCAACCAGAACAAAGCAAGAACAAAAAGAAGAAGAAAGAATTCATCTAGAATCACAACCCCATTGAAGTGTAGAGCTACAAACTCAGAATTCATCACGAATTAGAACCCCGTTGAAGGGTAGAGGGACAGACTCATTATTCATCAAGAAACAATATCCATTGAAGGGCAGAAGGACAGACTCATAATTCATCACGAATCATAACCCCATTGTAGGTAGAGGCACGAGTTCATTATCCATCGAGTTTCAAAACTATAATCATCCGATTCCTCGGTTATCGAAAAAAAAACATAAAATCAAAACCCCATTTGGCTTTTGATGTTAACAAAAAGAAAAAATACCTTGAAGGCTTTGTTCTAGCCATTTGGATTGTTTGGTCCTAATATGGCTAGCAGCCCACCATGAATAAGCATTAGTTGCAGCTCTTTGTAACATTTTGAACCAAATTCTTGATCTTTCTTACTTTCTACTAAATTTCAAAAAAATCAATCAAATATGAAACTCTTCCTCTTTTTTCTTTTTTTATCTCCTACAAGAACAAAAGAGTATATCTTCTTCTTTTTTTTAAGGAAAGAGAAAGAGTTTCAACACAATGGAGAAGTTTTCTTGTCAATGAAAAATGATAGGAAATGGAATCATAGTTGAAAGGGACTAACAAACTCTGATAGTTTTTTTTCTTTTTTTGTTTGTTTGCTTCTCTTGTTTGCCTTTGATATGTAATTATGGTTTTTATTGGTTGAGAGTTCCTTTCGCACCAAAATAAATGTTGGACCCTTCTATATCCTTAAATAATTTACTAGCTTTTTTCACACAATTTTTTGTTTGGGACTAATTGCATTTTTAGTCCTTTGGCTATTGCTAATTTTGGTATGGTCCTTATGATATATGATTAAGCACATTTAACTTTTAATTGCTTGATATGCTCACTTGATTTTGTCGAAGAACCATTTAATTACTTACTGTTTTGTAAAAATTGTAATGGAGCACATTTCTTGTTACGGCGAAGATGCTGGAAGGGATGTTAGTTCTTCGACAAAATCAAGTCTTCTCGTGTTTTGAAGAAAATCCATGTCGATCTGAGATCGAAAAGCCAAGTTGAATGAATGCAGGGGCGGAGAGCCACATGAGTGGAAGGAGTTCGATTAAAAATTATACTACATATACGATGTTAAAATTATTTATGCATATATATCAGATGTTGAATCCCTTTGACTTCTCCGTGTGTTTACTTCTTTATATTTTGAACCTCGTTAATGAAAATTTCTAGCTCTGCTGCTGAATGAACAGTATAGTGTCTTGTTGAGTTCTGCATGGCAAAAGTCCCGTCCATCTCTGCATAATTCATCATCAAAGACAGTTGTTTGCACAAGTACGATTCACCTTGATGACGAATTTTATGATAACAAGAAATTGGTATTAATAATTCAATGTCTCCTTGTTTTTCCCACTTCAATTGTTAGTATTACATATGCTTTACATAAGAAAAACAAGGTTGTAAGGCGGAGCGAATTTGAAAAGATTGCCTCCTTGGGATCAAAACCGCACATTTTAATTAATTGAAGAGTTCGGTCAGTCATATATCAACAGGACTAAAATTAAAATTTACAATAATCGAAGGACCAAAAATGCAATTTTCTTTCCTTTTTTCTTTGTGGCAAAACCAAAGCCAAAGCCATTGACAACCAATAATGAAATTAGATTATTGTGAACATGGCATCCACTGGTTTCTTTTAACAGCTTGTCCTAAATTTTCTCTTTTATTTTATTTTTTTGGGTACATTGGAAAAGACTAAAGTTTTATTATTTAACTAACTTTTAAATATTTTATGTGTTTTCATAATAGTACAAATTGCTGCTTTCGGCCTGTCATTAACTAACTTTCGGTTACATATTTAAAAGAATTTTGCACTAAAGTCCCTAAAATATAGTACTCCCTCTGTTTCGATATAGTTGTCACGTTTCATTTCTCAAAAGTCAAAAAATTGATTACTTTTAAAGTTAAATTAGATTAGATTAATTTAATATTTTAAAATAAAAAGATTAGATATTAAAAAACTATACGAAAAGTACACTAGAAATTGTAACTTTTCTCATATCAATATAATGAAAACATACATTTCAAAATATTTGGCAAAATTCATATCGTTTGACTCTCAAAAAGAAATTGTGACAAGTATTTTGGAACAGAGGGAATAGTAATTTTACGGATGGTTACTCAACTTTTACTCTACTATCGTAAAATTATTAAACTACCTTTTTAACGAAAAGGTTATTCAACTTTACCTAAGAATTACGGAAGGTCGCTAATCTTTTATAACAATATCAAGTGACGCTCTATATATCAAATTAGTCTTAGTTCTACATTGTTTTGAGGAGTTCGACTACTTCAAATTCACGTCGTGTAAAATTTATTAAATAAGGAAATACTTTCTATCATGATTTTTTCCATTTCCAATACTTTAACTAGAAACTTCTAGGTAAGCGTGTAAGGATCTTATCTATCCCAGTGTAGCCGTTGGCGGTATCTTAATCTAGTCATTAAAGGCTAATCAAATTTGAATTCGTATCAAAAAGTCCCACATTAGAGAGTGACTACCTTACCCTCTTTCAATAACTCTTTTAATACTCCCTCTGTCCCATTTTATTTGCACACTTTTCTTTTACACGCATATTAAGAAATAATAAATAAGAAGCTTGTTTTACTAATTTACCCTTTAAAAAACTTCTTTGGAACTTTACAAACAAATGTGAACACTTTCAAAAAGAATTAATTACAAGGGTAATATGGAAAAATTTTAATTAATGCTTTCTTTATTTAGTAAGGTGGTCAATTAATATGGGACAATTATTTTTAGTATAGTGAGCAACTAATATGGGACAGAGGGAGTAACATGTTTATTCTCAAAGAGAAAATAATTTTTTTTTCTTACTCTTTTAAAGAAATTAGTTACTTACTCCTATTCTACATGAGTTTTTCTTTTCTTCAAAAAAAATCAATTGGAATTGGTCTTCTTGCTCATTAAAATAATCATTAAAAGTGAGGGTCATGATCTCATTGACAACAACTACATCAAATAATTAATTATTTGAAAGAATAATTATTTAAATACAACTCATTATGATCTGAGTTTAGATACTCAATAGCTGGGAAAAGGATCTCTAATTAATAATCTTTTAAGAAAAAATCTCAAAAAGATTAGCACTAATATTTACAATTAAGGGTGTAAAGTATCTAGTGATTAGAATAAATAAAGAAATTAACACATATTACACTTTCATCATGAACACTGAAAAAGAAAAGTTCTAGAAGCTTCATAGAAGGAAAAAGAATATGCCAAAGGAACTAATTATGTACTCTTAAGGCTTAAGCTTTGCTGTTTGTTTTCTTTTTCTCTCCTTAAAATCATACCCATCCACCAGAGGCAGAGCCAGAATTCGAAATTTATGAGTTCGAGATTTGAATTTTGAATCTCCTTATGTATTCACTTCAAAGTTTGAATCAGAATTACTGGAATTGATCAGTTGAATTCGTAACCGACACAATCGCTATGCCCCTGGACGCCCTTGCCCCCCCCCCCCCCCAACTCCCACCCCTAGGTGCGGAGCCATGTAGGACCAAGGGGATTTATCCGATCCCTCTTCGGTGAAAATTTACACTATTTATATATAGTCAAAATTATTTTTTTATGTATATATAATAAATGTTGAACCCCTTTGGCTTCTTTATGCGTTTACTTCATATTTTGAATCGCCTTAGTGAAAATCTTAGCTCCGCTACTGCCCACCCATAATATAACATGATTGTAACATGTAATGACACATCTTTTTTTATTTATAATGTGGTATCCGGGTCAACTTACTTACGTACCTCGATTATAATAAAATTTACTCACTTCTAGTGTTACATCAATTAAATTAATGTGAGATATGTCTTCGGTATGTTAGAGTGGGTGAAAGTCCACATTGGTTGGGGAAGGGACTGACGGACTGCTTATATGGACTTGGGCAATCCTCCCCTCATGAGCTAGCTTTTGGGGTTGAGTTAAACCCAGGTACCATATCTTTACATGGTATCAGAGCCAGGTTCATCCCCGTTTGGCCTTCCGGTCCACGCTCCAGTTGGGCCCTGGGCGTGGAGAGGGTGTTAGAGTGGGTGAAAGTCCCACATTGGTTGGGGAAGGGACTGGCGGTCTGTTTATATGGATTTCGGCAATTCTCCCCTCATGAGCTAACTTTTGAGATTGAGTTAAGCCCATGTGTCATATCTTTACACGGTAGACGTACTTATAACTTATAATTGAGGATATGCATCATATCATTTTAATTGTCAACTTTAAATTATTTGATTTTCATACCAAGTGCATGTAGGTATTAAATTATATCTCGATTATTCCACTAAATATTTTTATATCCTACCTAATTAATAATATCCTACTATTTTACTATCATGTGATGACAAATCTTAGCTGCTCATTTTTATAAGTAATAATAAATAACACCAAAGTCGAATGTTTTGACATACTATATAAATATATATTGTTATTATTATTTATAAAGAGAAGATTAAATGCATCAAGACCCTTTAAAGTTGGTCGATATTTGGAAATAGACACCTAAATTTTACGAGGGTTTTATTACTCCACTAAACAATTTGAAAGTAATACTATTACCTCATTTTTCGGTCAATTCCAGTTTTTTTTAAAAAGTGATGTCACGCACCAATCCCTGATTGCCACGTGTTAAAATGTATAAATACGAAAAAAAGAAAGAGAAAAAGACTATATTTAATAAATTTTAAAAAAAACATCCCAACCCCCCGCCCCACCCCACGCCCACCCCCACCTACTTCTCTTCTCTCTTTAACCTTCTTCATCACAAGTAGGATAAGAAAAGAGAAAGTTGCAGAGAATTAAGGAAGAAAATGTCATTACATCGAATTGTGTTGCTTCTACAAACCCAGTTGTCATTACTCTAAGCTCACACCAACTAATACTATATAAATAGAAAAAGTAGTGAATCAAACCATAGAAGTGAAGAGAAAATGTCATTTCTTCATCGTCGGAAAATGCTTTTTCACCGGATAAAATGGTGGCTAACAGAGATCATCTCCCTTTCTACTTTTTTATTTTTATCACCTTTTCATCATTTCTATCAGAAAAATCAAACATCAACGACGATATCCACTACCAACACAGTCGCAGAAGCATCTCTTTGTTGTCGAAAAATACTTTTTCCACCGGATAAAATAATGGCTAACAGTGACTATATCCCTCCTCATTTTTATTTTTAGGGACAATAAAAAAAACTCTCCACATTCTTCGTCGATTCGACGAGAAAACTATGAATAGAGAATAAAATTGAAGAGTATTTCCCTCAATTTCCTCATTACTTCCATATTCAAAATCCTTTATAGTACAAGAAGAGTATTTCCTCCAAATTAATTTCTCAGGTACAACTTTATTTCCATGGCTGATGAACAGAAAAGAAGAAAAAAATTTACTTAATGGAGAAGACAGAAGAAACAAAAAAAATTGAATAGAGGATATAAATTTAAAAAAAGGAATAGAAAATAAAAAGGAAAAAGGTAGAAAATATTTTCAATAAATAAAAAATATTATATTTTTTTTCGTTCATCTCTCTCTCTCTTAAGGTGAGCTGCACTCACCATGCCAGGTGGATATAAATGATATATTAATATGAGTTTAAAATTATTTAGTGGCGTAATAGGACTCCCGTAAAGTTTAGGTGTCTACTTCCAAATGTCGATCAACTTTAGGGGAGTCTTGATGCATTTTCTCTAAAGAGAATAACAAAAGATCTTTTAAACAAGACATTCGTCTCTCCTTATTCAACATATCTAAGCAAGAAAGGATTGAATAGTGAAACTTTCGAGCATTTGGTGATCTCAAATGTGTCAAAAAACCTTCATTTTCAATATATTAAGGACAATATTTCTACCAACATCATGTCGAGGTCGGTAGAAATAGGGTACACAGATTACTTTTTGGCCTTGTCTTTGAAAAATAGTTGTTTTGAAATTTCAAATTTCACGAATAAAACTCAAAATAGTCATCGCGTCGAGGTCAAGTGTTCTATTCCCATTAAAGGCTAGGAACTAATGGGCTTTTACCAATTTCACAGTTAAGCCCAAGAGGGGAAACATGTAGGATGAGTATTTAGCCCAATCAAAGCCCAAGGGTTTCATAAACCAGCTCAATTTTTATATAGGAGAAAAATAAATAAATAAGTCATTTTGGCGCATTCGTAGCTTGTTTGATCAAACTTTTAAAATCATTTTATTTTGAAAAGTGTTTTTTTAAAAAAAGTGCAGAATATACTTCACCAATAAATTTAAAAAATACGTTTGAGCAGCAATTAGTGTTTGACCAAACTTTTTAAAAGTGCTTCTAAGTGTATTTTTCTCAAACGTGTTATTAGGAAAAAAATATGCTTTTTTTAGCTTCTGAAAACAGCTTCTGTTACTTCACGAAAGCATTTTTCCTCCCAAAAATTTGGCCAAACATCTTACTTTTTAAAAATAAGCATTTTTTAAAAAAAATAAAATATTTTTGACCTTCCAAAACCTTAGCATAAAGTAAAAACAATATACTACAACAACAACAACAACAACATACCCAGTGTATTCCCACAACGTGGGGTCTGGGGAGGGTAGAGTGTACGCAGTCCGTACCACTACCTCAGAGGTGAGGTAGAGAGGCTGTTTCCGATAGACCCCCGGCTCAAGACAAGAACAGTCTAAGAATAGGCTAAAAAGAACGTAACAAAGATACATGATACAAAAACATGATAAAACTACAAGAGACGATAGGAAGTAATATGTAGTAACAAACCACAGATAGAAGCAGAACACTGCCACAAAATACTACTACGAGGAATCCAAGAACAAGAAACTATAAGCGAGCACTACGATTATTAGTCGGGACAACAAGGAAAAACACTCCTACCTACTAGCCTACACACACTTCTACCTACTACTCTTCTACCCTAATCCGCGTCCTCCACACCTTCCTATCTAGGGTCATGTCCTCGGTAAGCTGCAACTGCGCCATGTCCTGTTGAATCACCTCTCCCCAATACTTTTTCGGTCTACCTCGTCCTCTCCGGTATCCATCCATAGCCAACCTCTCATACCTCCGCACTGGAGCATCCGTGCCTCTCCTCCTCACATGTCTGAACCAT
>QJPP01001677.1:0-70252 GCA_003996215.1 Jaltomata sinuosa
GCACATTGTACTAGATACTCCATTCACCCTGGCACAGCAAAGATGTATAGAGACTTGAGACAGCTTTACTGGTGGAGTGGTATGAAGCGGGATATAGCAGATTTCGTATCTCAGTGCTTGAACTGTCAGCAGGTTAAGTTCTAGCACATGAGACCTGGTGGTTTGATGCAGCGACTTCCCATTCCTGAGTGGAAGTGGGAAGGGATTACTATGGACTTCGTTGTTGGTTTGCCCCGTACTTCTCATGGGTTTGATTCCATATGGGTGATTGTTGATAGGCTGACTAAGTCAACACATTTCTTGCCAGTTCAGACGTCTTATGGCGCAGAGAGGTTAGCTCAGATCTACCTTCGTGAGATTGTTCGGTTGCACGGGGTCCCAGCTTCTATTATTTCAGACCGCGACACTCAGTTCACATCTCAGTTCTGGAGGGCTATTCAGCGAGATTTGGGTACAGAAGTTCATCTTAGTACCGCTTTCCACCCTCAGACAGATGGCCAGTCCGAAAGCGACATTCAGATTTTGGAGGACAATGCTTTCGAGCCCTGTGTTCTTGACTTTGGAGGTTCTTGGGATCAGTTTGTTCCCTTGGCAGAGTTTGCTAATAATAACAGCTTCCATTCGAGTATCGGCATGGCACCTTTTGAGGCTTTGTATGGCAGGCGTTGCAGATCACCGGTAGGTTGGTTTGATGATTTTAGTGCTGGGCCACAGAGCATAGATTTGCTTAGAGATTCCTTAGACCGAGTCCGAGTGATTCAGGACAGACTTCGGGCAGCTCAGAGCAGGCAGAAGAGTTATGCTGATCGTAGGCTTCGTGCCTTGGAGGTTAGTGTCGGTGACTTGGTGTTTCTCCGTGTATCGCCCATGAAGGGTGTGATGAGATTTGGTAGGCGGGGCAAGCTTAGCCCCAGGTACATTGGGCCGTTTGAGATTCTGCAGAAGGTTGGTAGCGTTGCCTATCAGTTAGCCTTACCTCCGATGTTTTTAGCTATACATCCTGTATTTCATGTTTCGATGTTGTGTCGGTATGTCCCAGATAAGTCTCATGTGTTGCAGTGGGATTCAGTTCAGTTGGATGAGGGTTTAGCCTTCGTTGAGGAGCTGGCAGCTATTTTGGCCAGAGATGTCAGGAGATTGAGGTCTCGAGAGATCCCGGTTGTTAAGGTTCAGTGGAGGCACCGTCCAGTCGAGGAGGCTACTTGGGAGACCGAGAGAGATATGCGAGATCAGTATCCGCAGCTATTTTAGCCTTCAGGTACCCCCTTGACCTTGACTTTTGAGGACGAAAGTCCTTTTTAGTAGTGGATGATGTAATGACCCTTCCGATCATTTCCACGTATAAGTTTTGAAGTCAAGCAAGTCGGCAAAAGTAATCGTAAGTTCTTTAACAAATTTCCTGAACTTTGGATAAAATATTTCTGGGATTTTCTCCCAATATATAAAGAGTTAGAAGTCCCCCGAAGTACCAAATAGAAGGTCTACGAGTCTAGTTTCCAACGCACAAAACCTCACGTCCAAATGATCTCGGAGTAAAAAGTTATGACTGTTTTACCGCGGACTGTCTGGCAGAAAATGGGTTGCGAACCGGGTCGCGAACCGGGTCGGGTTAAACTCGATTTAAGCCTCAACTTCATGTTTTAAAACGCCATTTCAGTTCTGAACCAGTGATAAAACATAAGGGAGGATCCCGAGAGAATTCTTGAGTATCGAAATCGTGCGTATTTGAAAATATTTTATTTAAAAGTCGAAGGTGGTTGGAAGTTATATTATATTATTATTACCTTTGAAAAATATTTTAACGGAGATAGTAAATTTAGTTATGTTAAAGATTATTATTATAATATAGTAGATTTTATTCGAAATAATTTTCTAGTAATTATGGTATATTTAAAAAGCTATATTATTTTACCATGAATTTATGCAATACCCGAATATATATAACGGGATAAAGGTACCTTTCAATAGTGCCACCTCCACTCCACGTGGGAGTGGAGGGGTTGGACAACTCATTTGCTAACAAAGTAGGATGCTGTCACATATCCACTCATTAGCATATTAGCTAAATTGAGTGGCATATGCAATTGAAAGGTACTTTAATTAATAGCTTTTAATTGATAGCTTTTAATCCACATATGCAATTGCAATAATGACGGTTGCCTTTAATTGATAGCTTCCAGTAGAAGGAGTAAGCTTGTGAGCAATTACATACTTCTGTATGTTGGAATGATTAAATGAGGAGTTCGTATGAACAGAATTGTTGACGCAAAATTGTTAATTATCAAAAAGAAATCAATTATCTACGTCAAATTATTCAAGCCCGAGTTCAAGTTTGATTTTTGTTTCGGAGCTTCTTTTCGGAGAGGTTCGAGCTTGTCGTCGGACGACAGGTAGGTTACGGTTTATTTTCCCTAGACTCCGTATATATAAAATAAAATTGTATTAATGGGCATCCTTGGGTTGGTTTATTAGGTTGGTACCACAGACCTCGACCGCTTTATTCATGTCCGCCTACTTTTGTTTCTCCGTTGCTTGTAGTACTTGACGATATATTTTATTTACCCTTGTGGTCCTGTGAGGCCTTGTTGACTCTGGAACATAGAAGGTGGGATTTTGGGAATGTCCGCGAGTCCCGGGCATAGAATTATCCTTCTAGGCTGGTTATGCTTGCTGAGTAGCTGTGGGCCTTTGCAGGGTCGATAGGTTGATTGTGAGCTGTGGGGCAGCTATTGTGTGTGATCATACCATTTCCATGCATATAAAGAGGTTTTATCCATGTTTTACTGTGGTTTTGGCTTCGGGCCTACTGGCACTGTTTTCTAAACCTTGCATGGCCCGGAGGGCCCATTTTTTATGGAAACAATTTTGAAATGGTTGATTTGACTTGTGAGTATTCTTGGGTAAAAGAAAGTAAAATTATGTTTTAAAACACCAGTTTTACTACTACACTAGACTCGGCAGGGCAGGAGTGCTAGTTGAGTTTTCTTGCTACTTGAGATGATTTTTAGCCTCGGTCGGACCGAGCACCTGAGATGAATTTTTACTGTTTAGACCCGGTTACGCCCGGGCACCCTTGGAGGGGTTTTGAGACATTTTCCTACTACTTTAGTCCTGGAAAGGGTCTGGGCATTGCATATTCGAGACTGGGTCTCCATCCTGATACCGGACTTGCTTCCGGGTGACATGTTCTGATACTGAGTTTTAGTATGGGGTCTGGGACCTCCATGGACCTTGCCATCTGGGCCAGGGGCTACGGGCTGCGTGTGCCGGAGGAGGGGTATACGGTGGAGTAGAGGTATATGGGCAGTGTCCTTCCATGGAACCTACCTGCTGGACCGGATCAGCGCCGGAGGAGGTACATACAGAGATACCATTTCACTTGAGATCTTAATGCATCATATCATTCATTGTTCGAGGCCCCACCCTTGTTTGTTGTTTGCTGATTGTACGCTCCGGTAGTATGGGATGCCGGAGGGTTTGTTTTCACTTGTTTGTGTTCCTCGGTTGTATGGGCGGTCGAGGGACTGTAGGTAGACTCTTTCTATTTACTTGTAGAATTATTCCCTATTATGGATAAGTATGAGATTGGTTACTGCTAGACTGTTAGTTTCTGGATTTGAGATTGGTATGACTAGTTGAGTTTGATTCATGTCTCTGAGCATGCCTATTATTACTCTTTCTCTCTTCTTCTTACACTTGAGATTACCGGTATACCGTCCATTTCGTAAACTTATTTTGTATACACTGTTGTTGCAAGGACCCCAGGTGCGTTATTTCTTACTTTCACCTGTGCCTATGGTGTGTATATTCTGCTTACTAGCCTCATATGTGGTTCTGTTGATTTCCCTCTGGGCTAGTTCCTTTGTACCTTTCGTTGATTTCTGTGACTACTTGCTTCTATTCTGTCTATTACTGCTCTTTTATCTTATATGTGCCCAGTCGGCCTATGATACCTACTGGGTACCTTATGCTTCGCATTTGGTGCTCACCCCTACCCCCTGCATCTTTGGGTACAGATCCTAGCGTGGGCCATCGCCGTTAGATCGTTGTGATTCGTGCTTGGAGATCTGTTGGGGACTACTTCAGACTGAGGGTGAGCTCTTGGCGATCGGAGCTAGCTTTAGTTTATCTTTTGCTTCATGTACTCTATTACCATTCAGAGACATCTGTATATATTGTTTTGGATTATTTGCACTCCATGTATGTAGTTTGGGCTCTATACTATGATACCAGGTCTTGGGGTTTGGTTTAGTTTCTGCATATGTATATATTTATAGTCCTTTTATCTGTTCTATTCGTCTTGTTCTCTTATTTGTTAGATAGTAGCCCATTACTAACTGTTCTGGGCTACGGGGATTGGTTCACCTACCGGGGGTTGTAGGTGCCATCATGACCGAGAAATCGGGTCGTGACACATAATTACCATCAGACAATGTCATTCTCACAAGAGAGAAATAACTTATCTTGTACCTAGTTTCTTTGAAAGTTTTCTCATTTATGAAGCTATGAGTGATCCTAGAGTCCACTAGCAAAGCAAAACTTCTATTCTTCTATATTAATTTGACAAAAATAGTGTTCACACCTTCGTTGTTACCAGATAGTGCACTTAAACACAGTTTCTTAGATTCCTTGTTCTATTTCAAATTCTATAAACACCTCAGGGAAACCTCCATAATTGTTTATCTGGATCCCTCAACCACTTTACTGGAGTCATTTTCTCCCAATAGAAAATTGAGTTATTTCCTCTTGCATTGATGGTCAGGGCCCATACTTTTCCCTATATCTGAAGAAAAAAAAGTGATTGCTCCTTATATATTCATAAACTTCAGGACTCAATCTAAAAGCATTTGGTCTAAGAAGGCACAATTTGAATTGGTATTTACTTAATGTTGTTATAACCAACATTGATAGTAGAGATTAAGTTATTACTTAAGCATTTTCTCATTGAATGATTTTCAAGGAAAGAGAAGGAGTAGAAGAAGATGTGACAAATTGGGCCAAATATTGGTGCGAATATTGGCTCCACGAAGAAAATAAGTAGCTTCATCATATGATCTTGTTGGTTCTTCAGTTGTGACAAAAGTCCCTAGACATATCCTTATTTATTTTATAGTGTTTTTAATCTCAGCAACCCATCTTTCTGAATTCTGATGAGTTTAACTTGCAAGTACTTGACATGATGAGTTCAGAGACTAATTGGATGTTGTTGGTGCCAGTGCCAGTGGGATGTTGTGTGGTTGAAGCTAAAACTTGGTTCGGTGATGCCAGTGTGAGGTTGTGTGGTTGAAGTTAAAATTTAGTTTACTTTATTATATATGAAGTGTATATAAAAAGTCTGCTGATAAAAGTGTATATAATGTTTATATATCGTATGAAAGTTATATGAAGTATATATCAAAAGTGTACATATAAAAATGTAGATAACGTGTATGTATATTGTATAAAATGTGAATATAAAGTGTATATGAAAAGTCTACTCATTAAAATATATATAATGGCTACCATCTATATATATTGTATAAAAGTGAATATGAAGTGTATATGAAAAGTCTACTGATAAAAATATATATAATGGGAATTATCTATATATACTATATAAAAAGTATATATATGAAGTTAATAATAAATAATATATATATATACACACACATATTCACATTCACATTTAAAAAAAATTCGTGAACTTAGCTGATACAAAACTTTATGATAGCACCGAGTTTCTTCGATTCAGCAGTTAACTAATCGATTACGATAAATTGAATCGAATTTTGCTATTTTTTTCTACAGTACCTGCAATTAAATGTCAATTTAAAATTCTATGACTAGATCCATGTCACATGTTTTGGTCTAGAGGTCATTTGTATACTTAGCCCAAAAATTAATGAGTATATCAAACAAAATGACCACTCGATCATATTACTAACCAAAAATGGCTCAATTATCATTAAATTACAGAGAATTTTTTATTGGCCATTAACAAATTAAAAGAATAGTCACTCCGTCATTAACTAATCAAAACACACGGTCACCTTTTCCACTATTTCTTTCATATGAGAATGAATGTTATGTCCATTTTTGGACATGCACATCGTTGAAGCTATAAAACTTGTGTGCCAAATAATTTGAGAAACATAAAGTGCATTTTGGCTGCCTGCAATGGTTTGATCCTTGCCAAGATTAGGAAAAATGAAGGTTTAGTTGTTATAAATTCAAGAACACGAAACCACATTAAAGTGTCTTTTGGTACAATTGGCTTCGTGCAGGATCTGGGGGTTCATGTTCACCCATTTTACATGTGCTTATAAAGTAGTACACTTGTTCGACGATAAATCTAAAAAGGTTCGTTGTGAGATCCTGAACATTACAACAAGATTGTGGCATGCAGTGGAATTGAGGAGAATTTCGATTGATCACAACTCAGAGATCTATTTCAGTAGTTGATGATTTATATTGGCATCCTTCTTCATTTAATTTTGTGTATAATAGTGAGAATATATTATTTATACATCATATACATTGTTTATAAAATATAAAAATATTGCATATACAATACATAACAATGTATTGATATTGTATAACAATATTTATGGATGTATATACATATCTTATACATAGTTATATATCATATCTATACATGATTATACACTATTTATACAATATAAATTGTAATGACCCTTCCGGTCATTTCCACGTTTGAGTTTTGAAGTCAAGCAAATCGACAAAAGATATCGTAAGACCTTTAACAAATTTTCTGAACTTTGGGTCAAATGTATCAGGGCTTTTCTCTCAATATATAAAGAGTTAGAAGTCCCCCAAAATACCAAATCGAAGGTCTACGAGTCTAGTTTCCAACGCACAAAACCTCACGTCCAACCGATCTCGGAGTAAAGAGTTATGACTGTTTTACCGCGGACTGTCTGGCAGAAAACGGGTTGCGAACCGGGTCGCGAACCGGGTCGGGTTAAACGCGATTTAAGCTTCAATTTCACGTTTTAAAATGCCATTTCAGTTCCGAAACAGTGATAAAATATAAGGGAGGATCCCAAGAGAATTCTTGAATATCGAAATCGTGCGTAGGCAAATTACGAGCCTAAACTTAAGAACTTTATTAGCATCGTGCGTGTATTTGAAATATTTATTTAAAAGTTGAATTTGGTATAAACTATATTATTATTACCTTTTCAAATATTTTAAAGGTTTATGAAAAATATCTTTGATACGATATAAGTGTATATGTATTTATTTTATACGGTTTTTATACTCCGTAATATTTTAACGGAGATAGTAAATTTAGCTATGTTGAAAGTTATTATTATGATATAGTAGGTTTTGTTTGAAATAATTTTCTATGAATTATGGTATATTTAAAATATTATATTTATTATACCACGAATTTATGCAATACCCGAGTATATACTTAACGGGTCGAGTTAGTTGCCACCTCCACTTCCATGTGGAAGTGGAGGGCTAACACAACACTTACCAAGTGAAGGGTGGCATATTGAGTTGGCAGCATCTTTAACAAATTGCTGCCTAACTTATAAGTAATTAGTGAATATATTCACTAAGCAGTTACATTCCTCTCAACAATTCATTAAGCTACATAGCTGCTACAACACTGTTGTTATATATTGTGTAAGAGAGGATTTGTGGGTTATCCAAGCGGTGTGGTACGGGAACATCGAAAAGAAAATCAATTATCTACGTCAAGTTATTTCGTCCCAAATCCGAATCCGATTCCGATTTAGTTTTAGATTTTCTCGGAGTGGTTCGAGCTTGGACATCGTTGTTCCAGCAGCTTGTCGTCAGACGACAGGTAGGTTACGATTTAATTTCCCTAGACTCCGTATATATAAAATAAAATTGTATTAATGGGCATCCTTGGGTTGGTTATTAGGTTGGTACCACAGACCTCGACCGCTTTATTCATGTCCGCCTATTTTTATTCCTCCGTTGCTTGTAGTATTTGCGGATATATTTTATTTATTTACCCTTGTGGTCCTGCGAGGCCTTGTTGACTCTGGAACATAGAAGGTGGGATTTTGGGAATGTCCGCGAGTCCCGGGCATAGAATTATTCTTCTAGGCTGGTTATGCTTGCTGAGTAGCTGTGGGCCTGTGCAGGGTCGATAGGTTGATTGTGAGCTGCTGGGCAGCTATTGTGTGTGATCATACCATTTCCATGCATATAAGAGGTTTTATCCATGTTTTACTATGGTTTTGGCTTCGGGCCTACTGGCACCATTTTCTAAATCTTGCATGGCCCGGGGGGCCATTTTGATGAAAATGATTTGGAAATGGTTGATTTCGCTTGTGGAGATTTTTGGAAAAGAAAGTAAAATTATGTTTAAAATCATCGATTTTATGATTATCGCTAGACTCGGCAGGGCCGGGGTGCTAGTTGAGTTTTCTTGTTACTTGAGATGATTTTAGCCTCGGTTGGACCGAGCACCTGAGATGACTTTTTACTGTTTAGACCCGGCTACGCCCGGGCACCCTGGGAGGGGGTTTTGAGATATTTTCCTACTATTTTTAGTCCTGGACAGGGTCTGGGCATGCATATTCGAGACTGGGTCTCTATCTTGATATCGAGACTGGGTCTCTATCTTGATACATGTTCTGATACTGAGATTTAGTATGGGGTCTGGGACCTCCATGGACTTTGCTATCCGGGCCAGGGGCTACGGGCTGCGTGTGCCGGAAGAGGGGTATACGGTGGAGTAGAGGTATACGGGCAGAGTCCTTCCATGGAACCTACCTGCTGGGCCGGATCGGCGCCGGAGGAGGTACATACAGAGATACTATGGCACTTGAGATCTTCATGCATCATATCATTCATGGTTCGAGGTTCCACCCTTGTTTGCTGTTTGCTGATTGTACGCTCCGGTAGTATGGGATGCCGGAGGGTTTGTTTTCACTTGTTTGTGTTCCTCGGTTGTATGGGCGGCCGGGGGACTGTAGGTAGACTTTTACTTTTTACTTACAGAATCGTTCTCTATTATGGATAAGTATGAGATTTGTATGATTAGTTGAGTTTGATTCATGTCTCTGAGCATGCCTATTATTACTCTTTCTCTCTTCTTCTTACACTTGAGGTTACCGGTATACCGTCCATTTCGTAAACTTATTTTATATACACTGTTATTGCAAGGACCCCAGGTGCGTTATTTCTTACTTTCACCTGTGCCTTTGGTGTGTATATTCTGCTTGCTAGGCCTCACATGTGGTCTGTTGATTTCCCTCTAGGCTAGTTCCTGTGTACCTTTCGTTGATTTCTTGACTGCTTGCTTCTATTCTGTCTATTACTGCCTTTTATCTTATATGTGCCCAGTCGGCCTATGATACCTACTGGGTACCTTATGCTTCGCATTTGGTGCTCACCCCTACCCCCTGCATCTTTGGGTGCAGATCCTAGCGTGGGCCATCGCTGCTAGATCGTTGTGATTCGTGCTTGGAGATCTGTTGAGGACTACTTCAGGCTGAGGGTGAGCTCTTGGCGATCGGAGCTTAGCTTTAGTTTATCTTTTGCTTCATGTACTCTATTACCATTCAGAGACATCTGTATATACAACTTTTGGGTTTATTTGTACTCCATGTATGTAGTTTGGCTCTGTACTATGATACCAGGTCTTGGGGTTTGGTTTAGTTTTCGCATATGTATATATTTATATCCCTGTTATCTATTTTATTTGTCTTGTTCCCTTATCTGCTAGATAGTAGCCCATTACTAACTGTTCTGGGCTACGGGGATTGGTTCACCTACCGGGGGTTGTAGGTGCCATCATGACCGAGAAATCGGGTCGTGACAGAATCCTATCTGCCTCGGTAGGAATGATCATATCTCCGAACGGTGCTAGCTGATGAAAACGGGTCTCATACTCTGAGACAGTCGTAGACCCCTGCATAAGGTGAGTAAACTGCTCCCTGCGACGCTCACGATCACTCTGAGGTAGGAACTTGGCCATAAAGGCCTCATAAAACTCAGACCAGGTCAAAGGAGGTGACGATGGTGGTCTACAAGCAACATGAGCCCTCCACCATAACTTCGATGGGCCCTCTAACTGATAGGTAGTATAACCAACCCCGTGAGTATCCAACAAACCCAAATGATGCAACATCTCCTCACATGTAGTAATAAAGTCATGTGGATCCTGTCCAGAAGTACCAGCAAACCTCAGAGGTTCTAACCTCAAAAACCTACCCAACGCCTTTTGCTTTGACTCTGTCATAGCTGGGCGAGGAGCAAGAGGCTGTGCAACAGATGGAACCGGAATGACCTCCGCACGGGGAGCCATAGTAGCAGGCTGCGTTCCTGAGCTTTGTGCACCCAGGGCTTCCCCTTGAGCGGATGTCTGCGCTACCTTAGAAGGCCACTCTCCAATCACACCCAAAAGTTGTAATAGTAATCCCCGAATATCTGAAGACTGAGCTGCGGCTGGAGCTGGCACAGAACTGGGCACTGGAGCTGGTACTAGAGCTGGTACTGGAGCTGGTACTGGAGCTGGTGGTACCTGGGCTGCCCCCTGATCCACATGCTGCTCGGGCTCTATCTCCACTCTAGCAGCTCTAGCAGGTGCCACTACTCGAGGGCGTCCTCGACCCTTAGCTGGAGTGGGAGGCTCATCTCCGCGTGATGCCGATGATCTCGTACGAACCATCTGCGGAAGAATGAAGTAGAACAAATGAGATTTCCAGAAACTTCAAGGGTTCCACGCACGACACAGAAGCAATGAAGGAGTCAAATTTCCTAAAATGTCACTGTAGCCTCCCAAAGATTGATTACGGACGTCTCCGACCCGATCCGCAGGACTCTACTAGACATTGGCTCCTATACCGATGACACCGGTGAACCTAAAGCTCTGATACCAAGTTGTCATGACCCGATTTCTCGGTCATGATGGCACCTACAACCCCCCAGTAGGCGAACCAATTCCCGTAGCCCAGGACAGTTAGTAATAGGCTATTGTCTAACAAATAAGCGGGAGGGTAGTTTAATAAGCAAAAGTAAGGGAACAAGATGAAGAGAATAGATAACAGGAATATATATATATACATATGCGGAAACTAAACCAAACCCCAAGAACTGGTATTATAGTATAGAGCCAAAACTACATACATGGAGTGCAAACGATCCAAAACAATATACACAGATGTCTCTGAATGGTAATAGAGTACATACAGCAAAAGATAAACTAAAGCCAAGCTCCGATCGCCAAGAGCTCACCCTTAGTCTGAAGTAATCCCCAACAGATCTCCAAGCACGACTTACAGCGATCTAACGGCGATGGCCCACGCTAGGATCTGCACCCAAAAATGCCTCCACTTCCACGTGGAAGTGGAGGTGGCAACCAATTTCATCCCGTTAAGTATATACTCGGGTATTGCATAAATTCATGGTAAAATGTATATAACTTTTTGAATATATAATAATTAATAGAAAATTATTTCAAATAAAACCTACTATATTATAATAATAATTTTTAACATAACTAAGTCTACTATCTCCGTTAAAATACTAATAAATTATAAGACTCTTGTAAAATAGATACATACACGAATATCTCGTAACAAAAGTATTTTAGGAAGGCAATAAAAATATAACTTTCTACCACATTCTACTTTTAAATTAAATATTTTTAAATACGCACGATTTTGATACTCAAGAACTCTCTTGGAACCCTTCCTTATGTTTTCTCACTGTTTCAAAACTGAAATGGCATTTTAAAATGTGAAGTTGAGGCTTTAAATTGATTTTGACCCGACCCGGTTCGCGACCCAGTTCGCGACCGGGTTTCTGCCAGACAGTCCGCGGTAAAACAGTCATAACTTTTTACTCCGAGATCAGTTAGACGTGAGGTTTTGTGCATTGAAAACTAGACTCGTAGACCTTCAATTTGGTATTTCGGTAGACTTCTAACTCTTTATATATTGAGAGAAAAGCTCTGAGATATTTTACCCAAAGTTCAGAAAATTTATTAAAGAAACTTACGATAACTTTTGCCGACTTGCTTGACTTCAAAACTTATCATACGACCAAACAAATGGCCCCAGCACCGAACTACCGGTCCCAACAAGCCTTAAATTACTTGGGGCAACTACAAACAAGCTCTAACGGTACAAGAAAAATGTATACGTGGAAATAACCGGAAGGGTCATTACACCATCACTTTTACAAATCACTTTAACATACATATTATATCCAAGATCGACTAAATATTTCATCAAAATTCTAGTGCATCGTTATTTCTACAGAATTTTTTAAAACTTTATATTTTCTCTCAGAAATTAAACTCGTGTTACCAAAATTGAGCATAAACGTTTATACCTTTCTTCAAATAGCTCACTTTGTTCAAAATTCTCTCCTTTTTGACCAAAATTTTATCCATTCAATCATCTCTCAAAAGTCTCATTCCTCAAAATTTTGGATTAGTCTTGTTTCGAGCAAAATAAATGTTATTTGTTTTATGTACTTTGATTAATTATTACGATCAATAGATTAACACTTTTACCTTTTGAGTTTTTTTCTTTCTTTAGAGAGGCTGATTTGTATTGGTAATCAAACTTGCCCACTTCACAAAAATCGAAGCAAACAGTTTCAAGTACTCGCTGGCAGAACATTCGTATTTTACACGGTCTAAGGTCAAGAAAATTGCTACAGACTCACCATTTCTTATTTGGGCTACTAAAAAGACTCGTTCAACTATGGATTCTAGTTTGATCAACACAGTCACTTCATCTGAAACGATCTCAACTTTGCCTACCGCGACAGATCATAGCGCTTCAATAAGACTAGAAGTAACCCCGGAGGTCATTGCTAGTCTAGAGCAACAGATTGCTAAACTAAGGCTTATGGTGATGCAAAATAGAACTACTTCTCAGAATCCATCAAGCGTGACCCTACCCCCTGATGTTCGTCAAAAGGGACCTATGTTTCTAATCTCAGAGGAGTTTGATTAGGGGGATCATTTCACCACTTCTCAACAAGTTCAAAATGCTTATGCTTCTCAGAATGTTCCCCTTGTGTACACATTTGCTCCTCCAAAATCTCAAAATGTATCGATGACACACTATTCTCTGTCAGTGTACACTTATACCACCGCTCCACCTATGACACGAACTCAAGGGCTATGTTGCATAGATGATGATCACTATGTTGAAACTGAAAATGAGACAAAAGCGACTAATGATGAAATGACGAACAGGAAGTTCAAAAGTTTGGAAGATGCGATGAGAAGTCTTCATGGTCTTGGTAATAACCAAAGCATGAGATATGAAGAGTTATGTGCATTTCCTGAGATTGAGTTGCCACCGGGTTACAAGATTCCAAAATTTGAAAAGTATGATGGTTCTGGGAATTCTTTCTTCAACTTGAAGGTATACTGTGAAAAGTTAATCGGTGTGGGAAGAAATGAAGGCATAAGGATCAAGCTATTTAGTCAAAGTTTGAGTGGAAAGGCTTTAGAGTGGTACTCTAAGCAGGACATAAATAAATGGAATTCATGGAATGATTTGGCAAACGCTTTTATGGATCACTACAAGTTTCATGTTGAGATCTCTCCTGACAGAATATATATTACAAAGTTAAGATAGAAATCTACTCAAATCTTCCGCAGTTATGCCATACGTTGGAGAGAAGAAACATCCAGAGTACACCCCCTATGGAGGAAGCAGAAATGATCACTTACTTTATTCAGGCTGTAGACCCAAAATTTTATGAACGAATGATAACAATGAGTGAAAAAACTTTTGCTGAAATTATCAAAATCGGAGAAATGATTGACATGGACTCAAGACTAGAAAAATAACAAATTTCACACCATGCAGTCCACTAATAAGGCTTTCCAAACTGGCTCTTTCAGAAATGGAAAGTAAAAAGAGAAAGAGGTTATGGGAGTGATGTCTCGAGGAGGTACCTCACATCACCAACAACCTTCACATTCACCATATCCGGTCTATAATGTGCATGCGACATATCATGCTCAACGCTCTCCAACAAATCTCTACAACAATGCACCTAGTACAAACTATGAAAGGAAGCCTCCAAGGGTCTTTACGCCATTAGCAGAATCACTGACTCAACTTTATGAAAGGTTGAAAGTGGCTGGGATACTTCACCCAATAGAAGTAAAGCCGGTAAATACTTCAGCCAATTGGTATGATCCGAGTAAACAATGTGCTTACCATTCAGGAGTTGTTAGGCATGATACTGAGAAGTGTATCACCCTAAAACATAAAATCCAAGACTTGATTGACAACAAGGTGATAACACTTGCAGAAGCTCCAGAAAATGTGAACAACAATCCATTGCCAAATCACAAGAAGTAACTCTTTGCATGATCAGTTGCAAAGAAGAATGAAGTTTTCTCGAAGTCGCACTTTTGGCGTCCTTCGATTTTTATGTTATTGTTTTCTTTCCTTGTATTCCCACTTTGTCATTTTACTTCCCTGTAGCCGTATCTTATGTTTTAATTTCCTTGTAATCGCACTTCTACTTGTAATGTGAACTACATTCGACCTAATTTCTCTAGTGGAATACGTAGGCGGCCTATATCGGCTTCGGTCACGTTATCAGAAAATTTTCAATTTTCCTTTATTTTATGTTGAAACTACGTTTGACCTGATTTCTCTAGTGGAATATGTAGGCACCACAATGGCTCGGTCATAATCCCCGTAAGATTTTCATTTCCCTTTAAAATAAAAACTGGGCCAGAATTTTTGAGAGGATCTCAAAAATTCGCTAGAAGAAGATCTTCTCCAACAAGTCAGAATAGCAGATCACGCAACTGGGACAGAATTTTTGAGAAGGTCTAAAAAATTTCATGAAATTCTACAAGCTTGAACACTGTTAAAGTTGCAATTAGGGCAGAATTATTGAGATGGATCTCAAAAATTCCATATTAAGCGACAACAGAAACTACAAAGAAGTTCAAGAGTTTTCTGTGTCTTATACGGGGGCAGAATTTTTGAGGAAAGTCCTCAAAAATTTCACCAAGACCGCATTTCAAGACCAGACAAGTGTGTAAGTCAAGTACAAGAAGGAGCATCAGGAGAGCAAGGCAAAGCCAACATGAGTCAGTCTCTCAAAACTAAGAATTTTTCTTTGGCTGCAGAAAAAATGAAGTCACAAAATCACCAAGCATGATAAAGAATATTTCTGGACTCGCCACGGCCTTGGCATAAATATCCAGACAATTTCTCTTCTCACTTTACCTCCTAATTTATTCCTATCACTTCATTATAATCTTAAAACTTTCTCTAAAATTTTATAGGGAAAATGATCGGGCACAACGACTAGGCATTGAAGATATCATTCGCATCACTATATCATAATCCAAATGACTTTATCTTAAAACTTATCCTCTATATACCCTTTGATTTGTTATAATCACTTTATTACATTATTAATGATTATATATTTGAGTTATGCAGGTAACGTTCCTCAAATCTTGCTTCCCATGACAAGATCATGGGGCAAGTGATGATGGATTCTCTCAAAATTTGAAGAATCAAGCCAGAAGATTGTCGGACACAGACATGCACAAGTATTTTCAAGGATTTCCTATGCAAAGGATCTAGTTCAACAGATCGATTCATAAATTGGCGAATCTAATCATTCATCCTTCTAATTAAATTTTATGTTCATTGCAAATTTTATCAATTTCACGTCTGAACTACGTCTGACCTGATTCTTGTTCCAGCAAGATATGTAGGCAATCCTACATAAGGATTTAGTCTTCCCACTGTTTCAAACTACATGCATGTTTTGAATCAATTCGATTCTTCATTTCTTTCAAACTATTTTAATTAAGTACCCTTCGATTGGAAACAAGGGCAGCTTTTTGAAATTGTTAAATAAATCCAAAAATCTTTGTGCAAATTCAAGCTTCAAAGACTTTCTTTGTCGTCAAATCCTCACTTTATAAGAGATTTCATTTGAAATAGGGACGTACCATACGTTGTATCCCTAATTGGCCATTAGAGCCTTCAATCAACGTCAGAATCCCTCTCAACACATTTGTCTGGGATCGTACGTTTTCATAGTTACCGGATTGTTATGACATGTTTGGATGGTTTAGCATATGTTAACCTCTTTTATTTTTAAACTAATAAGTTTTATGTGAGCGCAGGAACGACAAGGTCTTCAAAAATAACTGGAGATGTTAAATAACAAGCCTATTCATTGGAACAAGTCGAATGGCTGTGACATATTATATTATGTTGGACCGTCACTCCCTTCAGCGTGAACTATTATATTGGACAGTCACTTCCTTCAACGTGACATATTATATTATGTTGGACTGTCACCTCTTTCAACGTGACATATTATATTATGTTGGACCGTCACCCCCTTCAATGTGAAATATTATATTATGTTGGACCATCACCTCCTTTAACGTGACATACTATATTATGTTGGACCGTCACTCCCTTCAACGTGACATATTATATTATGTTGGACCATCACCTCCTTCAATGTGATATATTATATTATGTTGGACCGTTACCCCCTTCAACGTGATATATTACATTGGAATGTCACCCCTTTCAACATGACATTATATTATGTTGGACTGTCACCCTCTTCAACGTGACATATTATATTAAGTTAGACCGTCACCCCCTTCAACGTAATATATTATATTGGACAGTCACTTCCTTCAACGTGATATATTATATTATGTTGAACAGTCACCTCCTTCAACGTGACATATTTTATTATGTTGGACAGTCACCTCCTTCAACGTGATATAGTTTATTATGTTGGACCGTCACCCCCTTCAACGTGATATATTATATTATGTTGGACCGTCACCTCCTTCAACGTGACATATTATATTATGTTGGACCATCACCCCTTTCAACGTGATATATTATATTGGACCATCAACTCCTTCAATGTGACATACTATATTATGTTGGATCGTCACCTCCTTCAATGTGACATAGTATATAATCTTGGATTGTCAATTCCTTCAACTTGGCATATTATTTTGGATCGTCACTTCCTTCAATGTGACACATTATATTGGAGTGTCACTTTCTTCAACGTGACATATTATTTTGAATCTTCACTTCCTTCATTGAGACACATTATATTATATTGGATCATCACTTTCTTCAGTATGTGACATATTAAAACAAAGTTTGCACAATTCATATTTGCCCTTACAGTGCACTTGCTACTAATAAGTTTAGTACAGGTGATTATGGAACAAAATTCATCAATGTATTGCATTCAAAAAAGGTCGTCCCCCTTTTAATGAGACACGTTGGGCAGTCATCACGTTCAAAGTGACATGTTGCATTCAAAATAGGTCGTCCGCCTTTCAATGAGACACGTTGGGCAGTCACCCCATTCAAAGTGATATGTTGCATTCAAAAAAGGTCGTCTGCCTTTCAATGAGACACGTTGGGCAGTCATCTCGTTCAAAGTGACATGTTGCATTCAAAATAGGTCGTCCGCCTTTCAATGAGACACGTTGGGCAATCACCCCATTCAAAGTGATATGTTACACTCAAAATAGGTTGTCCGCCTTTCAATGAGACATATTGGGCAGCCACACCATTCAAAATAGCATGTTACATTCAAGATTAATTTGTCCACCTAAAAGGCAAATTGGATTGTCACCTCCTTCAGTGTGACATGTTGAATCAGGTTTGCACAAATTATATTTGTGTATATGTTACATCTGTTGTTGACAAAATTATCACAGATTTTGTGTAGCATAAATGTGGACGACATCAAAATGGACGCAGCACAACGTGGAACTTTTTCTTAGCAGCAAACTGGGACATAGTCTGAAGAGGAATATCAAATTCTTTGGACGTGAGTTGAGGATTGACTTTCACCACAATCAAACCACACTCCTCTGAGAAGGCATGTGGGTTATTCCTTTTATTTTATCAAACTTCTAGTTTTTAGTTTCGCTTTCAGGGTAATTTTGACTCACATTGAAAGTAATATCCATCACTTTTTCAAATCCATGTGACAATGCACTTAGAGTTTTGGAAGTTATATCCATGTAGCTATTATCTATGAATGTGAGGGCTCCACATTTATTATTGAGAAAATTACAAGCCTCCTTTTCATAACTCGACTCATTTGTCATTCATTCTGAGCCAAAGGTTGTCTTAGCGTAAAGATCACCTTTTCAACCGATTGAGTCGAACTACAAGCAGCCTGATTCCTTGAGTGTTGAGATATGTAGGCAGGCTCTATATTGAAAACTCGGCTGCATTTCAAACTCTCCCCAATCCTCTTACCTCCCGGCTTTCCGGTCTCTCCTTAATCAGAAATCGGGATAGCTTTTGAATTCTTTGAAAATTGTGTGTAAAATTAAACGTCTTGAACTACAAGTGGTCTGAATTCTCATGTAACCTGAGATATGTAGAACACCCGATTCCAAGGTCCGGTCATGATTCTTTGAACTTTGTGCTAAACCAATCGCTTCCGAAAGATAGATTTGTGGTCAAACAAAATTGAGATCCTCAACTCCCTTTGCCTAGGGTTCCTTACATCCACTTAGCCAAAGGGAGGGGCAGATGTTGACACCAATTTTGGCCTTTCACAATTTTAGTTAATTATTCGAGCTTCTACAATTTTAACAACTTAAAATATTGTTTTTTACAAAATTAAAAATATTTTCAAGGCAACTTTTGTCAATTTTGCAATAAAAGAAATATATTTCCATATCGCATAATATATAGATTATACGTGATTTCAACATTTATTTGGAAAATCATCTTTTATATAAAATAAGTGTTTAATTGAGTTAGTGTTTCATTTTATCAAAATCGATTAAGTTGTAGTCTAATTAATATAATTAGTCTATTTTATGAATTAATTATTTTGCTTTGTTATGTTAAGAAGCTTGATTGATTAATTAGATGAAAAATTTATCTTAATTATATTTCAGTTGTGTACATTTCCGTAAATTAAGTTAATTTGGTTATGAATTCAATACAATTCTGGCCATTCCACTACAAGACCCGACCCACTCCCTCTTCAACACACCCCTATACTTCTCTATATCCTTATCAGCAAATACATATACATACATATATTCCCTCTTAAACCACACGAGCCCCATTCCCCTAAAAATCCCTCAGAAAGACTGCACCTATACTATCACGCGCACACAATTTTCTCTCCCCTCCCTTTCTTCTCCTTCATTCTTCTCCTAACAAACAAACCCAGAAATCAAGCGATGACACAACACCGTTAACACGATGCCTTATCCATTAAAATTCCCTCCGTCTCTGTCCTTTTATGATTTTCGTGAGCTGGCAGAACCTGGAAGGTTCTAGAAGACCCAAGTGTCCTCCATCTCAAAAACCTCGGTGGATTATCCTCAATTTTGCCCGTTTTGTGTATGAATTCGTACATACGTGGCAGGTTTTAGCTGGGTGATGATGAATTTCTATTTGAAATTCAAAAGTGTTATTCCCAGAAAACCCTCTGTCCGCCCCCCCCCCCCCCTCTTTTACCCCAATTTCTCCTATAAATTGGCCCTCTCTTTTCATTGTTAAGGGCTGGCTTTTGGGGAATTCTTTGAGTCTTTTGGAGAGTCATTCTCTGGCTCATAGAACCAAGAGTTGCAGAGATGAACAAACACTTAAAATATATTTTTGATTCCATCGAAATCAATCGGATTCTGGCAATGTGGTGGAGAATTCCAATCGAAGCTCGTCGTCTAAGTTCGCTGCCCAGAAACAGGTAAAGGTTTCGTCTTTTGCATCCTTTCTTTCACGTTTACGTGTTACAGTGTGAGATTTTACTATTATTACGAAATTTTGTGATTGTTTGGGCTGGTCTTATATGAAAATATGTGTTTTGATGTTGCTAAAAGCTTGAAACTGTTCTGCTAAAGATGCTCGTATATTTTAGTGTTAAAGAAATCTTGGGAATCTGATTGTTGAAACTAGTGTGTATTAGAAAGCTTTAAGCTTGATGACTTGAGATGATTGTTTTTTTGTTAAAATTTGTATAAACAACTTGTTCGTATGACTTTGATGATCGAGTTTGATTGTTCTGCTTCCATGGGTGTAGTGATTTGAATGTATTCGCAGCCCAATGTTCTCTTAGGGGTTCTTTTAGTTCACGATACTAAGCAGAACTCATTTGAGAAAGAAAGAATCTTTGAGGATTACTTTGTAGTCTTTCTCGGAGTCTTGATTCAAGAAACAAAGTAAAGTTTTATAATAGCTTTTTTTCACCTCTTTCAAGCTCTATGGTTTAGATCATGCTATAGAAATGTATGGTATTAACTGCACTTTTGATAGTACAACAATCATGTCTAAGAACTGATATCGTAAGGCCATAAAAGTTGTTCTTTGAATCTGGAGAGTAAATGATCTGGAAACATGCTTTTTTGGTAGTTTTTTCCTTATTTATTTTGTAATTTTTGTTTATGGCTGCGTAAATTCGAATCTGGAAATTCCTTGTATTCTTCCACGATCCATCCCTTCTTCTAAAATGCCTGATCATTCTCTGTAGAGAAAAATAGGAATGTTATTAGTGGTACTAATTACCAATGGCTTAAAATAAATCTATTCAGTGTTGTCTGAATAGTGACTAATCGAGCTCTAAGCAAAATTTATGTCTTGGAAAGAATCTTTTGAATATTAGACATAAGGTTTCTGAATTTATTCTAAGTTTAGCATTAACGCTCAAGTTCAGTAGCTATTTTCATGAATTGTGTCCAATTTCCTTCCTTTGCTATTACATGTTATTGATGAATTAATCCTAGTTCCTACATTCAAATCATGAATAGATCCCTGAAGTTTTCCTTTTGTGTGATAATAAGAAGTATAAATACTTATTCAATTCCTTTCCTCCATGACTACTATACTAATGACCTGCTCCTATGTTTCTTTTCTTTCCAGTTATTCAAATGAAATAAAGATACCTTTGCTTAGCTTATTGTTTGGATAGTGTTTTTGGGTAGTTGTTATATATTTGTTTCCTTTCATCATATGTGAAGTACTAATTTGCATAACATGGAAACAAAAAATGAGTTTAGGAAATCCTCTATGCGTTTAAGTTATTGGCAATTCCATTAATCTTTGGTTGTGCGTCTTCTGGAAATTAATCTGGCCCTTAATAATAATTGAAGCTTGTCCAAATTATCTAGTTTGTATGGCCGTCTGTTAGTTTAAATTGATTATCAAAATGGTCTTTAAATTAGCAATCGTATCTGTGACTTTGTGTTGACTAGGTATTAGTTTGTGTTAATCTCTTTTTTCTTTTACTAATCCTTCTCCTTTTCTCTCTTTCTATGCATACAACCCGACGAGTCCAAATGAACTCCCCATTCCCTTGCATTCGATCTTCTTCGAATCAACCTCTTCAAATCATCGAGAATGGAAGCAAATATAAGGCCAAAGGCCTGAAATATTCAGCAGCAATAAAGCAAGAAAATGGGCTCAAAATCTCACCCATTCGGCAGTAGCAGCAATTCAAATGGATTAAGTTAATGATGAACGCAGTAGTAGCTCTAAATGCCACAGTTTGGGTTAAAAACCCAGATTTTGATTTCCTTATTGTCTTACCTTTATGCTTATTATGTTACACCTATGTGAATACTAACATTTTATTTAACATGGAAGAATCCCCGTGGAGTTATTTCGAATTCATTTTGGTTTTCCTTATATTAAAATATTTTATCCACACAAGTGCTTATCAAATGCGATTTAATTTAGGCAAATCTAAGCTCGTAGAATGACTTGGTGAATTTTTTATGTCCCTTCATAGTCATTAAGTAGCTCAAAATCCACATTTAAGAAGTTGGGTTAACAATTTAACTTAAACTCTTAATTCAGATAATATTGTTAAAATTAGAATTATACTGAAACTTTGACATTTTAGTTTATTTCATTAATTTGGGATAAAATAAATGGATAAGTCTTAATAAATTCTATCCATTTTAAATAAGATTTTTCAAATGAACTTCAAGATTTTTCTTAAAATAACTTAAAGAATTTTTAAGGTTTTAGCCAAATATTTTAAATCCGCCGGGAATCACACTTTCTGGATTTTCAAAAGTGCCTAACACCTTCTTTCGAATTTAACTTGAACTCTTACCTAGACGTTGGTTTTAAATAAAAGGTTTTATTTTCAATATTACCTTTTAAAATGGTTTCTTAATTTTCCTAAAAATTTAGTGGCGACTCTCTTTAAACTGTTTTAAATCTATAAATGATTTTTCGCCACAAAAGTTACGAAGTAGTTTTTGAATTTTTGAAAACGAACGTAACACTTATACAAATACTTAATCGGTAGGAAGGTCCTCAACTCAACTTTGTGCTAGAGGTTTCTTATGGCCTTAATTCATATCGAATGCACTTCTCACACTAATGAATTGATCTTAACACCTATGTATAATTAAAATTCATCGGTTTTGGATCTATCCACATACAGAGAACGATTTAAATCTTAGTCCAAAAATTTAAGATATTACCGTTAGTCCTATTGAGGAAAACTTCAAGAAAAGGTTACTGGAGGGTATCTCAACCCAATTTCATCGTCTTTTCCTCACCCACCCAACGCCCCAAATCCCATCCCTTGACAACCCCCCATGCCACCCTCAAGCCCCCACCTCTCACCCTTATAGTGTTTTGCTAGATATATATAAATACTATTAGGATAAAAAAAAATTACTTATCAAATATTAAAATATAAGTAAAAAACTCATTTATTTTTCAAGAAATTATTTTCTAACTTACCAAACACACCCTAAATAATTACTCTTTCTTCCCCTTTTTCCTTTTGTTTTCTGTCTTCTCGAAAAAAAAAATTGACGTCTGGACCGCTTTTATGACTTGTTTTTCTTTTCTCTATTTGGCTTCTGAATTAATTTGTTGTTTTCTCTTGTGATTTTGACATATCATTCACTCTACAATTTTTTGGTAGAAAAAATAATTGTATTAATATACTACTAAAACTATTAGTATTACATTGTTTAATGTCTCTGGGATATATAATCATTTACAACCATTGACAAAAGTTTGTAGTGCATAAAAGGTTTAAAAAATTTTAACTTTAGGAGATTAAAGTGAGTTAAAATTATTTTATTCAATTTATATCTTACTCAATTTATTTTAAGGGAACGAACAAAAATGGTTGCTCGATCAAAGAAATGCCATGTGAATGGCCAGGGGATTGGATATCCCATTTTATAGCCTTTTTTGGTGGAAAATATTTGTAGCCACTGCTTCTTTTTTATAATCATGTTCTTTCTTTGTTTTTTTTTGTTGGGAATGTGGGGGTGGGGGGTGTTGGGGGGGGGGGCGAGGGGCTCCTTTTTTTAACAATCAAATCAATTTTGTAGCATTATAATTGCTACTCTTTTTTTTAACAATGAAATATAAAAAAAGTATATTTTGTCAAATACAATAAAAAAAAGTATGTATCAGTATATAGTAAGCACTCACTGCTTCTTTTTTCCACGACTTTTATTTTTTAACCTTTTTTGGCTCTACTAATTATTGCTTTTCTGTTTTTTTAACAATTAAACAAAGAGAGTGTATTTTTTTTCAAATACAATCGAAAAAGAAATTGCTAATTTATTGATATAGCCTCCATATGTATTGATACATATTGATGCAATACAATGCATATATGAGTATTCTAAAGTATTGATACATATTGATATAATACAATATATATATACAATCTGATACGATACAAAAAATATCTGATACATATATACAATACAATACAATCGTGATAGATACATTTTTATTCAATAATGATACAGTTTTTATACACAATTTATACAAATACATATTATATACAATAATTACACAGTTTCTATACATATCTTATACAACCTTTAGCTGCAATAGTTATTCAAATACATATTATATACAATAATTATACAGTTTCTATAGAACGCTTATACAAATACATATTCTATACAATAATTATACAATTTTAATACACATTCGGGAAGAAATAGAAGAGAAAGTAGGATTTGACTAAATTTATTTTTATTTCGAGACTAATGGCTATTTCGAGTCATTTGTTTGAAAGTAGGCTATTTTAAGACTTTTTTCTTGCTAATGGTCACACCATTTATTTCACCCTTTATTCTATACTTATACTAGGAAAATTGCCTACGCAAAGTATATGTCATTAACTTAGAAATGGTTTATTATAGATTTAGTAAAGATAAAAAAAATGAATTTTTAATATGCATATGCATATATAAAATTACTTATAGATACATCTAGTATATATATAAGTATTTTAATTAGAATTTTAACTTAGATAAACTCTTATTAGACTACAATTGTATGTAAAAGATACTACTAACTTTTTAACGTTTGTCAATTGCATAGATTTCTTTTTTAACTTCTTATAGTGATTTGTGTATTTCAGCAGTAACAACCTAATATTTAAGTCGACAAACTACATCAATTTGCTCCGTTCGCACCTTCGATTTCAAAACATGAGTCTTTTAACAATAACATATTTTCATGTATAGAACTCAAACAATGCAGCAACTTACTTGAGGAATTTAATTCAACATGCAAATGAGGGTACTCCAAGAAAGCCTGGACCCATTGAGACGTATATATTTGCAAAGGTCAGTTCAAGCGAGGGGAACTAGTTTAGTTGGCTACCTGAACTTTTCACCTTGTTGGTGAGAGTTCATACCCCTCCCCCATTATTCCTTCCCATAAAAGATTATTGAGCAGAGTTAATAGCTCAATTAGTTAAATTGTGAGTGAAAATTCCAAAGCGATTCAGTAGACATAGAGAAACTTAAAGAGTAAAAGCATAATTATTAGAGACATGCACAAATCAGTTGGCTATACATGCCATTGTTTTTTACTTTGTTTAATGTGATATAAGGTAATACCTTAAATCAGTAATGTCGATTCTTTTTTAACTACCTCCAATTTAGCTGAGGGGTAACAGAGACATGGGATTACATAAAGATCAGTTGCATGTCACCACTTAAGAGTAGCTCATATTTATGCCTTACAAATCAATGATTAAATGACCGAGTCAAATTAATGACAAATAATTAAAAAATTGCAATTACTGTTAGGATTAATGTTTTAATTAATTTTGAAACCGTTCATCCGATAAAAGTTTTTGTTTACAAAATCAATGAAAGATGAATTGAATTGTAAGAATTAATGTTTGAAATAAATTCATCCGGTAAAAGATTTTTTATTTTCAAAATACATAAATATGAATTTTAAACATTCATTCTTCATTTATTTTCTACGTTATAGGTTCTTGGAAGATACATTCCTCTTTTAACAATTCATGAACCTATAATAAATATTATTTAATTAAAAGTCTTCTCTTTCAAAACATTTCATCTTATAAATAGTGTGTCTTTTATTTGAAAAGGCAAGCACTTCAAAAAATAAACATTTTCCCTTAGAAAAATATTTGAGACATTGATCAAATGGTGAAATCACCAATTCAAGAATAGAAGAGCAACATTCTTGAATGCTACTTGTTTTTGTGGCTTAGTTGAATCCCGAAGATAGAGTTGTTATTTATTCTTCCGTTTGCTCGTGGGAGAGACTCCAACTATCTTCTAGAAATGTATCAACGTGCCTCTAAAACAAACAAGTTTTATTTTAAGTTTTCTTGTAATATTATCATTCTTGTTCTAACAATTTGAAGATAGTTGTCTCTATGGCTTCTACATCAATATCGAATAGTGTTCCACCTTTGCCTAATCCAAATTTTGAAATATTCGATGGCAAAGAATTTCCTAGATGGTGTGAAAAGAAGGAATTCTTTTTAAGACGATTGAAGTCGGCATATGTTCTTGAGGAACCTTGTCCTAATGCTTCTCGTTCTGAGGTAGCAACTGACGAGGCTACTTTGATTAAAAAACAAATTGCCAAGTGGCAAGATGATGATTATTTATGCAAGAATTATATTCTTGGAGGAATGTCTAATAAATATTATGATCAATAGTATATTAAATGTAAATTTGCTAAGGAAATTTGGGACACTCTTCAAGCTATCTATTTGGCAGAAGTGGCGAACTCAAAGAAATTTCTTGTCTCCAATTATATGGAGTTCAAAATGATTGATGACAAGTCAATCACTGAACAAGTACAATAATTCCAACTTATAGCTAATAAAATTGCTATATCTGGAATTGCTCTTGATGAAAACTTTCATGTTGGTGCTATTGTCTCAAAACTTCCTCCATCTTGGAAAGAGTACAGAAGCAAACTCTTACACAAGAAGGAAGATTTGACTCTTGAACAATTGTTACAACACTTGCAAATTGAACAAGATATGCAATATCGTGACAATAATATTTTGAAGGAACCTGTCATGAAAGCTCATATGGTTGAAGAAAAATCAACCAAGAAGGAACCTGACAATAAGAAATTTTCAAAGGCAAAAAAAAGTACGAATTTCAAGCGTACTAGTGCCAATTTTAAGTCTAATGAATGTTATCATTGTCATAAAGTTGGTCACTATGCGCGTGATTGTAAAATTCTTAAAGCCGAAAAGATGAAAGAAAAAGCAAATAAAAATAAAAAAGATGAACTTGTGGCAATGGTCACAGAAGCATTTGTAGCGGAAGATCAAGCGGAATGGTGGATAGACACTGGAGCAATTCGTCATATATCAGGTGATCGAAATTCTTTCACGACCTATGAATTAGTGGAGGAAAATAAACTTTTGTATATGGGAAACTCGTCCTCTGCTAATATTGTGGGAAAAGGAACTGTTGAACTGAAATTCACTTTTGAAAAGATGGTCATATTGATGGACGTATTGCATGTTCCTGATATTCGAAAGAACTTGGTGTCAGGTACGCTTCTTTCAAAGCATGATTTTTGAGGTAGATAAATTTATTCTATCTAAAAATGGCATGTTTGTTGAAAAAGGATATGCTACAAATGGGATGTTCAAACTCAATATTGAAAATAAAAATATTTCTGCTTATATTGTGGAGTATTTAGATTTATGGCATGAACGTCTTGGTCATGTGAATTTTAGATCTATTCAACTTATGATGAATAATGGTTTAATTAAAGACTGTGGAAAGAATCATACTACTAAGTGTCTTACTTGTAGTAAATGCAAGATAACAAAAAAGCCTTTTAAGACGATTGAAAGGACATCCACACTTTTAGAATTAATTCATATTGATATTTGTGAGATGGATTATTTTTCACGTTATGGAAAGAGATATTTTATCACTTTCATTGACGACTACTCAAGGTATACATATGTCTTTCCATTAAAAATAAAAGATGAGGCTTTTGAGACATTCAAAACTTATAAAGCAGAAGTTGAAAATAAATTGAGTTTGAAGATTAAATCAATTAGATCTGACAGAGGTGGAGAGTATTTAAAATCAAAATATATTGATTTTTCTGAAAAAGAAGGCATTGAGAAATAGTTGACTATGTCTTAAACACCATAATATAATGGTGTAGCTGAAAGAAAAAATAGGATTTTTATAGAAATGATTAATTCTATGCTTTATGGATCTGGTATTCCTGGAAATCTGTGGACTGAAGCCTTATTTTCAGCCTGTCATATTTTGAATCGAATTCCTTTCAAGAAACATGATGCATCTCCTTAAAAACTTTGGAAGAATTGAAAGACAAATATAAAATATTTTAAAGTATGGGGTTGTTTGGCTCATGTTAGATTATCAGATCAACATATGACTAAGATTGGCTATAGAGGAACAGATTGTGTGTTTATTGGTTATTCACAAACCAGTAAGGCTTATAGATTCTTAAATCTTGAGACCCCAAGTCCTCACACAACTATTGAATCCTTACATGCTAACTTTTTTAAGCATATATTTTCCAAGAAAAATGAATCTTTGGAACAAGGTGCAAGTTCTTCTATATCTCCTCTTAAAAGGAAAATGGTTGAGCCATTAGAAGAAAGTCAACCAAGGCATAGTTCAAGATCAGCCAAGCCAAGAGATTTCGGATCTGATTTTCAAGCTTATTTAGTTGATAAGGTTCCAGAGAGTTATGTTGAGGCAATGTCTTCACATGATGCTCCTTTCTGGCATGAAGCTATTAATGATGAAATGCATTCTATCATATCAAATAATACATGAATTTTATCAGATCTTTCTCCAGGATGTAAACCTATTGGTTGCAGATGGATTCTTAGGAAGAAATTGAAATCTGATGGTACTTTAGATAAGTACAAAGCTCGCTTGGTAGCAAAAGGATTTACTCAAATGAAAGATATTGACTATTTTGATACCTTTGCACCTGTAGCTCGGATGACTTCTATTTGGCTCTTGATTGCTTTAGCAACAATTCATAATCTTGTGATTCATCAAATGGATATGAAGACTGCATTTTTGAATGGAGAGCTAGATGAAGAAGTTTACATGAAACAACCAGAAGGATTTGTCATTCCTGGCCAAGAACATAAAGTTTGTAAGCTTCTTAAATCTCTTTATGGATTAAAACAAGCTCCAAAGCAATGTCATGAGAAATTTAAAAGAGTTATAATCTTTAATGGTTATTTTATCAATGGTGATGATATCTGCATATTTAGTAAATTTCATGAAAATTCTGGTGTGATAATTTATCTTTATGTAGATGACATGTTAATCTTTGAAACCGACATTGAAAGAGTCAAAGAAACAAAATCGTTTCTTGCATCTCAATTTGAAATGAAAGATCTTGGAGAAGCTGATGTGATTTTGGGTGTTAAAATTATAAGATCGGCTAATGGTTTGACTCTTACTCAATTAAATTATATTGAGAAAGTTCTGAAGAGGTTTGATCATTTTAACGACAAACCTGCTCCTACACCATTTGATCCTAGCATCAAACTAGTGCGAAACTCTGGAGATGTACTTGATCAATTGACATATTCTCAGATTTTTGGGAGTCTTATGTATGCCATGCATTGCACCAAGCCAGATGTTGGTTATGCGGTAGGAACTTTGAGCAAGTTTACTAGTAACCCTGGAGTTGAACATTGGAATGCCTTAATTCGTGTTCTAAGGTATTTGAAGGGTATGATTAATGTTGGCCTTCATTATTCAACCTTCCCAGCAGTTCTTGAAGGCTATAGTGATGCTACTTGGAATTCTGATCCAAATGACTCCAAATCTATTACTACTTGGATTTTCACTTTGGCTGGAGCAGCAATCTCTTGGAAGTCAAAGAAGCAAACATGTATTACTCACTCAACCATGGAGTCAGAATTTATAGTTGTCTTCTGCTGGAGAAGAAGTTGATTGGCTGCGAAGTATGCTGATAGATATTCCTTTATGGAGTAATCCAATACCACCGTTGACTATCTATTGTGATAATCAAGCTGCTATATTTCGGGCTGCAAGTGATTGTTACAACGGCAAGTCGAGACAAGTTCGTCTCAAACACAATCATGTGAGAAGATTATTGGAGGATGGCATAATATCGCTTCAATATGTGAAGTCCAGATTTAATTTAGAAGATCCTTTGTCTAAAGGGTTAGGCAAAGAATTAGTACTGGAAACTTGTAATGGGATGGGAATAAAGCCTGTTGTAAACTAATTGTACTTTATGGTAACCCTACCTAATGATGTAATCTTGGGTTCAAAAGGAAAAACAAGTAAAGTTACAATCATGAAGCACATCAATAAAATTTCCATTTCCCAAGAGAGTGAGTGGATGTGCATATGTTGAGATTATATTCTCGCAGAAAAGTCTATAAACCGATTTCTGTTGGAGTGTGAAGGAATACTCTTGATAGATTTACTAATACTTTGTTGTAAAGGAGGATGAGATTAAATTCTCTTAATAAATTCATAGATTATTTGGTCGGAGTATGCAAAGTTACTCTTGATGAATTCACCGCTCTAAGTGCGAAGTGGAGGCCGCTTCAATAAGATTTTAACAGGGAAATCTTAAAGCACTTAGATAGAGGATTCAGGACACATGGCCATAAGGTGTCAAAGAATTTTGATTTTCACCGGAATATAGTAATATGCGTGGAGTATTTTTCTACTTCATTCAATGAATTACTTGGTTCAAGATTCGTTCACTAAGTTGTTAATGATTTAGAAAGTCTTCACTAGCTAATGGTTCAAATCCAAAAGACACTATTATTGATGCATGTTGCTAGATTAATATCTCAATTTTTTTCAACTAAAATTTCTTGAAACAAGTGGGGGTTTGTTAGGATTAATGTTTCAATTAATTTTAAAACCGTTCATCCGATAAAAGTTTTGATTTAAAAAATGAATGAAAGATGAATTGAATTGTAAGAGTTAATATTTGAAATAAATTCATCCGGTAAAAGATTTTTGATTTTCAAAATACATGAATATGAATTTTAAACATTCATTCTTCATTTATTTTCTACGTTATAGGTTCTTGGAAGATACATTCTTCTTTTAACAATTCATGAACCTATAATAAATATTATTTAATTAAAAGTCTTCTCTTTCAAATCTTTTCATCTTATAAATAGTGTGTCTTTTATTTGAAAAGGCAAGCACTTCAAAAAATAAATATTTTTCCTTAAAAAAATATTTGAGACATTGATCAAATGGTGAAATCACCAATTCAAGAATAGAAGAGCAACATTCTTGAATGCTACTTGTTTTTGTGGCTTAGTTGAATCCCGAAGATAGAGTTGTTATTTATTCTTCTGTTTGCTCGTGGGAGAGACTCCAACTATCTTCAAGAAACGTATCAACGTGCCTCTAATCCAAGCAAGTTTTATTTTAAGTTTTCTTGTAATATTATCATTCTTGTTCTAACAATTACCAGATTCGATTCTTATCAAACATGGAAGTAATGTGATTGATGGTGCATGTTTGAAATTTTCAAACTTACAAAAAGTTTCTTTTCAAATTATAAATATCACAAAGAAAAGGAATTTAAACACACTCAGAGTTGCATGGTCTCTGGCTAACAATCCATGAGGACTTACGAGACAGATCAAATTTTATTATGCAAAGATAATTGCATAAAGAATAAATTTTGTTACTGGTACTAAGCTTTCCATCCAAGCAATACTTGTGTAAAGGGATCAATATCAAGTGCATATTCTCACATCTCACTTATGAGAGAAACAATAGCATTAGTTTCAGCAGATATGTCCCAAACTCTATCAGAAACCCCAAAGTTGAGGTTATATTTGGGCTGCTTATTAGGGGAAAACAATCCAAAATATTTCTCCAGCTCTGGATTCTTGTTATTCTCATCAAACATTGCAAATATATACATTTCAATGGGTCCAGGCTTTCTTGGACTACCCTCTTTTGCATGTTGAATTAAATTCCTCAAGTAAGTTGTTGCAGTGTCTGTTGTGGCTACAACTTATATGATGTTTAGTTCATGTTTCTTGGAGAATTAGCATAGTTTCATGTATAGAACTCAGAAACCCTAGCTTGTGTTAATTTCAGTATTTCATAAATTATACTTGCTAGGCAGATTAGTCAGACAATCATGTTTTAGAATTTGAATGCCATATCTTTCGGTATATGTATGTTGCATTCTCAGATTATATCAGTGTTTTGAGCTATCCAGTATGACAGTTACATTTTTAGCTTTATATTCAGTTGGGAGTAAACTTAACACCGAGCGGACGAAGGGATGAAGGCTCACCCGCCAGTTTAGGTTGAGACCTTTAGCAGCAATCCCTGAGTCCCAGAACTATGGCGCCACCGTAGGTTCTAAAAGGGTCACCCGTCAGATTAGGCTTGACACCCTTATCCCTTGTGGACATCAGTTAGTGGATCCACGTCAGATTTGTTCGTACCCTTGGCAAGGTATGAACACTCTTCCATCCAGAATTACAGGTTGGTCCCCATAGTTAGCCCAGCTTGGGGTATGTCGGTTAATAGTATCTCCCACAGTCAGACTCATTTTACATTAACCATGTACTCAGTATCTATTCCAGTTATTCAGTTAAGCATGCTATGTATATCCATGTTAGTACTTGGTCATTGCATTTAGCTTATCTTCAGTTTGTGCTTCAGTATGTATTTCCATGTTCAGCCTTTATGATTGTTCAGCTTAGCATATATCCCGTATGCTCAGTACATTCAAAGTACTGACGCATACTTTTGTGCTACATCGTTGTATGATGTAGGTGTTGACACCCAATTTTGTCCTTCCTTTTTCTAATTTATTTCCTTTGGCTTCTAAACTTTTAAATAAATTAAATATCTTACATTTCACTATTATTTTTATTTATTACCGTTATTACCTATTATATACTATTATTATTATTATTATTATTATTTTTATCATTTTTTAAAGATTACGAATATGTTATAAACATTACTAGTATTACTATCTTCTTTAAAATCAGTCGTCGTTACGTTATTTCAAGTTGTATACTTATAAAATTAATTATAAGTACTTTACTATATAATCATAATTTTTATCATACAATATATATTACACTGGTTAGTAAATTAGAAGTTCAAAACAATTAATTTAAAGAAGGGAAAGACCAAATTCGGTCCAAAATGACCCCAAAATCAGACCAATTAGTTTAGCCCATTGCTTTGTCAAAGATTGTTCAAAATGCAGCCCAAAATAGACCCAAACGTTTCAGCCATGTCCATCTTAAAACATATCCAAACATATGCAACCCTAATCTTAAATTCAAGAGCTCCTCTCTCTCTCTCTCCCTCAACGACCGTTTCTCCCCTTTAAGCAAGTTTTTCAGGGGTGAATGAATTAAGGGTGACAAAAATGTTTCAAATTTAAGTTGTAGTGAATTAAGTTATTTTAATTGAGTAGAGGTGACAAAAATTAGATTAGGAATTAATGGGTTTTGACTCATTTTCTGAGTTGCCCTCAAGTTTTTATTTTTACACTTTGACCCATGGGACCCATTTTCCTTTTGGGAGAATCAAATAAAACCCTAATTACCTAAAATGGGAGGGGGGAAAAAGGACCGCCTCCCCTTCTTTTTGCTTCTCTTCCTCGCGCCATTTTCAGGGCATTCTCCATTGTTGTTGCTACTGTTGTCTTCTTCTTCTTCATCATCGTCATCTTCTTCTTCTTCATCATCATCATCTTCTTTTTCTTCTACTCCCCTGCCCTCCATTGTTGTTGTTGCTGCTGCCACAACTGCTGGTACTGGACCAAAATTTTGGACCAAATTTGTTCGTAATCACTGGGCATTGCTTCATAGGTGATTTTGGTAAGTAAAAATAATAATTTTTAGTTCAATTTCTCATCTGGGTATATCTGCTGTTTTTCTGCAATTTTCAGTAGCGTATCCAACAGATGACCCATCTATTGCAACAGATGATCTATCTGTTGGATTCATGTTACAACAGTTGAATCCAACAGATAGATCATCTGTTGCAACAGATGACCTATCTGTTGGATCAAGCTACTGGTTCTGAACATGAATCCAACAGGTAAGTTATCTGTTGCAACAGATGAGTGGTCTGTTGCAACTGATGAGTTATCTGTTGCAACATATGAACTATCTGTTGGATCAAGCTACTAGTTCTGAACATGAATCCAACAGGTAAGTCATATGTTGCAACAGATAACTCATCTGTTGCAACAGATGACTTACCTGTTGGATTCATATTACATTAGCTGGCAAAGCTGGTTCAGAACCAGAAGCTTAATCCAACAGATAAGTCATCTGCTGCAACAGATGAGTTATCTGTCGCAACAGATGAGTTATCTGTTGCAGCATATGACTTACCTGTTGGATTCATGTTCAGAACCAGTAGCTTGATCCAACAGATAGGTCATCTGTTGCAACATATAACTCATCTGTTGCAACAGACCACTCATCTGTTGCAACAGATGACTTACCTGTTGGATTCATGTTCAGAACCAGTAGCTTGATCCAACAGATAGTATTATTGATTATTATACTATACTATACTATTATTGATTTTTTTAACAAAACTCTTTAGGTATCATTTATGGAGGAATCAATAACAATAGGGGTTGATTGTCATGGTGAATGGATCGAGAAGAACAATTGATTTATTTGGCGTTGGAAGGATGGTGACTTGTTAGAAACGATAGCGATGACAGTCCAAAAAGATATTTTGTATGATGATTTTGTTAACTTAATCATCAGTTGTTGTGAATTAAATTGCCAACCGAAAGATCTTGTCATCAGTTACATGCACAGCTCTTTTGAAAATCAGAGGGTCTTGCCTTTTAAGATAAGGGATCAAGTTCGTTTGCGTGCTTATTTGAGTGATGCAGCTAGGCCCATTTTAAGGGTATACATAATTGAAAAGCCGATAGAGAACCCCAATTTAGCTCAAAACCAACAAGATATGTTAAATGATTAGTTGGAGGATAGGGTAGATATGAATATTCCAGATAATGGAAGTGGGGCGAAATTGGATGGTCCAAGCTGTGGGGATGACCAAACTCCTACACCTGATGTTGGGAGCAATACAGTAGGAAATTCTCAATCAACACAGTCTATCCATGTGCAAGAGGATGAAACAGGTTTTTATAAGGGAATGACATTCAAGAACAAGCAAGAACTAGCAACTTCGTTGAAAATTGCTTGCTTGAAAAAAGATTTTAGACTCAAGAAGGTGATTAATTCGCGTAATGTATATTGTTTTAGATGTGTATATCAGGAGTGCAAATGGTGGATTAGGGCTGTGAAGCTTTTAAGTTCTGATAGATTCTGTATTACAACCTATGTAAAGTATCACACGTGTGGTTCTGAGCATATCACGAGTCATAATCCGTACGCCACAGCAAAAGTCATCGGTGAAAATTTCAAAAATAGGTTCCCCGAAGGTAAAGGCCCATCTACACAAGACATGAAACATCAAATTCGTACAGAAGTGGGTGTTAAGGTGAGTTATTGGAAGATTTGGAAGGGCATGGAGATTGCAAAGTCTTTGATTAGGGGAACACATGAGCACGGGTATGCAGTGCTTGATGCTTACCGTTATATGCTTCAGTCCGCAAATCCAGGAAGTAAGACAGCATTGAAAATTGATGAAAATGGAAAGTTTAAGTACTTTTTTGTATCCTATGGAGCTTGGATACGTGGTTTTGAGCAAATGAGAAAAGTCATAGCCGTTGACGGGACATTCTTGAGGAGCAAGTATGAAGGAGTTTTATTGTTAGCTGTGGCACAAGATGCGGAGAATCATATTTTTCCGCTTGCTTTTTGTGTAGTTGACAAGGAGTGCGATGCCTCATACCGATATTTTTTTGAACAAATGAGAAGCTATCTAGATGATACTGCTGATTTGTGCATAATTTCTGATAGGCATCCAAGTATCAAGAAGATGGTTTCAATTGTCTACCCTACAGCTCATTATGGCTGTTGCATAAGGCACCTTGGGGAGAATATTCGAAACAACTTTCACAATGCGAAGGTCGTATCTCATTTTTATAAAGCAGCAAAAATGTACAAAATTGATGAGTTCAATGACCATTTTAATCAAATAAGAGACATGGTACCCGGAGCAGCCGAACATCTTGAACGTGTTGGATTCCACAGGTGGAGTAGAGCATTTTGTCCGGGAAATAGGTATAATATTATAAATTGAGTGATTTATTTGAGTTTATTGTCAATTATATCTTACTTGTGATTATTTATTTGTATAGGTATAACATTATGACGACAAACATTGTTGAGTCGGTGAATGCAATGTTCGACGTTGAAAGAGAATTTCCCATTGTCGCTCTATTTAATGAAATAAATAGGAGATTTGCACAAAAATTTCACGAGAGGCGTACGGAGTTCATCAACTCACCAACCATCTTTGTCCCTGAAATGGAAAAGAAAATAACAGAGTACGTCAACTTGGAAAACAAGTTATTGGCTCATCAAACTGCCAACTACAAGTTCAGTGTCACCGGTCATGGTGAAGTTGCTACGGTCGATTTGCAAGCAAGATCTTGTACATGTAGAGTATTTGACATGGATAAAATACCTTGTCCACATGCTATGGCAGCGCTTCGAGTCCAATATGGTGAAGATTTTGGTAGGCGGATTTATGAGTCCTCATCCTCATATTATACGGTGGAGAGATACATCATTGCATACTGTGAGGAAATTCATCCTGTGCCTTCTGAAGAATCTTGGAATGTTCCTTTGGAGATTTTAGAGAGAGAAATATCTCTTCCACATATTGACCCAAGCAAACCGGGAAGAAGGAGAAAAAAGAGGAGGCGTGGAGTCGGAGAATCATTTCCAACAAGAAAAAATAAGTGTTCTATATGTAAGACGGTTGGCCACAAAAGAACTACATGCCCAGATCGAAATGCTCCATAATTGTTAATGTTGCACTCATTTTCTCCATTCTTGTAATAGTAATAGTATTGTTATTCTGAACTTTTAGTACTTTTTTATGATATTTCAATCGGTAATGTTTGTGAACTTAACTGATTTATATATTGCAAAAGATGGTGAAATCTGTTGGGAATAATTAAATATGTTACTACAAATATTGGAAATAATCTGTTGCAACATATGAATTATTTGTTGGAAATCATCCAACAGATATAGACATATGTTGCAGCAGATTATTCATCTGTTGCAACAGATGACTCATCTGTTGGAAATCATCCAATAGATATAGACATATGTTGCAACAGATGATTCATCTGTTGCAACAGATGACTCATCTATTGGAAATCATCCACCAGATATAGACATATGTTGCAACAGATGAGTCATCTACACTTAGTTGATCATGTAATTATTATGTAATTCATTGAGATTGTAATTGAAGTTGTTAATTGAAAGCTAATTATAATTAAATAACTTAGTTTATTACTAATCATGAGTTAATTAAGCAATTTACATCAAATAAGTCAATTGATCCCTCTATTTAGGGTCACTACACTTAGTTGATCATGTAATTATTGTGTAATTCATTGAGATTGCAATTGAAGTTGTTAATTGAAAGTTAATTATGATTAAATAACTTAGTTTATAACTAATCATGAGTTAATTAAGCAATTCACATCAAATAAGTCGATTGATCCCTCTATTTAGGATCACTACACTTAGTTGATCATGTAATTATTATGTAATTCATTGAGATTGCAATTGAAGTTGTTAATTGAAAGCTAATTATGGTTAAATAACTTAATTTATTACTAATCATGAGTTAATTAAGCAATTCACATCAAATAAGTCAATTGATCCCTCTATTTAGGATCACTACACTTCGTTGATCATGTAATTATTATGTATTCATTTAGATTGTAATTGAAGTTGTTAATTGAAAGCTAATTATGGTTAAATAACTTAATTTATTATTAATCATGAGTTAATTAAGCAATTCACACCAAATAAGTCATTGATCTGCTGCAACAGATGTTTATATCTGTTGGATAAGTTCCAACAGATGATTCTTCTGTTGCAACATATGTCTATATCTGTTGGATTATTTCCAACAGATGTATCATCTGTTGAACAGATGATACATCTGTTGAACAGATGATACATCTGTTGGAAATAATCAAGCATACTCTACACATTTTGCAACAGATGATACATCTGTTGGAAATAATCCAAAAGATATAGACATATGTTGCAACAGATGAATCATCTGTTGGAAATCATCCAACAGATATTGACATCTCTTGCAACAGATGAGTCATCTACACTTAGTTGATCATGTAATTATTATGTAATTCATTGAGATTGTAATTGAAGTTATTAATTGAAAGCTAATTATGATTAAATAACTTAGTTTATTACTAATCATGAGTTAATTAAGCAATTTACATCAAATAAGTCAATTGATCCCTCTATGTAGGGTCACTACACTTAGTTGATCATGCAATTATTGTGTATTCATTGAGATTGTAATTGAAGTTGTTAATTGAAAGCTAATTATGATTAAATAACTTAGTTTATTACTAATCATTAGTTAATTAAGCAATTCACATCAAATAAGTCAATTGATCCCTCTATTTAGGATCATTACACTTAGTTGATCATGTAATTATTATGTATTCATTGAGATTGTAATTGAAGTTGTTAATTGAAAGCTAATTATGGTTAAATAACTTAATTTATTACTAATCATGAGTTAATTAAGCAATTCACACCAAATAAGTCATTTATCTGCTTCAACAGATGTTTATATCTGTTGGATAAGTTCCAACAGATGATTCTTCTGTTGCAACATATGTCTATATCTGTTGGATTATTTTCAACAGATGTATCATCTGTTGAACAGATGATACATCTGTTGGAAATAATCAAGCATACTCTACACATTTTGCAATAGATGATACATCTGTTGGAAATAATCCAACAGATATAGAAATATGTTGCAACAGATGAATCATCTGTTGGAAATCATCCAACAGATATTGACATCTCTTGCAACAGATGAGTCATCTACACTTAGTTGATCATGTAATTATTATGTAATTCATTGAGATTGTAATTGAAGTTGTTAATTGAAAGCTAATTATGATTAAATAACTTAGTTTATTACTAATCATGAGTTAATTAAGCAATTCACACCAAATAAGTCATTGATCTGCTGCAACAGATGTTTATATCTGTTGGATAAGTTCCAACAGATGATTCTTCTATTGCAACATATGTCTATATCTGTTGGATTATTTCCAACAGATGTATCATCTGTTGCAACAGATGAATCATCTGTTGCAAAATGTGTAGAGTATGCTTGATTATTTCCAACAGATGTATCATCTGTTGCAACAGCTGATACATCTGTTGGAAATAATCAAGCATACTCTACACATTTTGCAACAGAAGAATTGCTTAATTAACTAATGATTAGTAATAAACTAAGTTATTTAATCATAATTAGCTTTCAATTAACAACTTCAATTGCAATCTCAATGAATTACATAATAATTACATGATCAACTAAGTGTAGTGATCCTAAATAGAGGGATCAATCGACTTATTTGATGTAAAATGCTTAATTAACTCATGATTAGTAATAAACTAAGTTATTTAATCATAATTAGCTTTCAATTAACAACTTCAATTGCAATCTCAATGAATTACATAATAATTACATGATCAACATGATCATCTGTTGCAAAATGTGTAGAGTATGCTTGATTATTTCCAACAGATGATTTATCTGTTGCAACATATGATTCATCTGTTGCAAAATGTGTAGAGTATGTTTGATTATTTCCAACAGATGTATCATCTGTTGCAACAGATGAATCATCTGTTGCAAAATGTGTAGAGTATGCTTGATTATTTCCAACAGATGATTTATCTGTTGCATCATATGATTCATCTGTTGCAAAATGTGTAGGGTATGTTTGATTATTTTCAACAGATGAGTATATATGTTGGATGATTTTCAATAGATGTGTAATTCATTTTTAGTAATAATCCAATATTTTTTAAATTTAAGGATAAAATAAAATTCATGACATAATAACTGGACATCTATTAAACATAAAATATTGTCATCACCAAATATATATTATAACTAAATAAAATACTAAAAATAAAAAAGATTGTCTGTAAATTACAGCCCATAATATAATTAAATAAAATACAAAAAATAGAAAATATTGTCTGCAAAATGCAACCCATATCAGGGCTCCAAACTCTTAATCTTAACCTGCAATGGAGTGAATGGCTCTGTAATCTTTCTTGATGGGATGACACCCCTTTTAGATGTCAATTCCTTTACAGCATTAGTTAATCCCTTAAGAGCATCAATCACTCCATTGTGTTTTTCCTTGCACTCTTGGCATTTGCATGCAGAACAAGAGCTTGAAGAGGCAACACCACTAAACTGTCTACCTATGTTGTGTGGTAGATCTGTAGCATGCCTACTAAAAGGGGTGTGTCATATGTTATAACAGATGACCCATCTGTTGGAACAGATGACCCATCTGTTGGAACAGATGACCCATCTGTTGGAACAGATGACCCATCTGTTGGAATAGATGACCCATCTGTTGGATGAAATTAAAGCAGTAGCTACTGCTTTGATTTCATCCAACATATGACTCATCTGTTACAACAGATGAGTCATCTGTTGGAAACATAATAAGAGTAAATCAACAGATGGTATAGTTATTTTCAACATATGCTTAACATGTTGCAACAGATGAAGCATTTCTTGTAACATATTATACATCTGTTATTGTATCAACAAGAATTTTACCACATAATACACCAAGAACATCAACATAAATCAACATTTATCACTTGAATAACAATTTTGAAGAGCAACACCATACAAGAACAACAACACCAACATTTACCAATAAAACAACATCAATAACACCAACAAAATTCAATAAAATCAACAAAACAACAACACCACCAACATTTACCATCTGTTGGTTTACTCTTATTATGTTTCCAACAGATAACCCATCTGTTGGAACATATGAGTCATATGTTGCAACAGATGACTCATATGTTGGATGAAATTAAAGCAGTAGCTACTGCTTTGATTTCATCCAACATATGACTCATCTGTTCCAATAGATGAGTAATCTGTTGCAACATATGACTCATCTGTTCCAACAGATGAGTAATCTGTTGCAACATATGACTCATATGTTCCAACAGATGGATCATCTGTTGGAAACATAATAAGAGTAATCCAACAGATGGTATAGTTATTTCCAACATATGCTTAATATGTTGCAACAGATGAAGCATTTCTTGCAAGATATTATACATCTTTTATGGTATTAACAAAAAATTTACCACATAATACACCAAGAACATCAACATAAATCAACATTTATCACTTGAATAACAATTTTGAAGAGCAACACCATACAAGAACAACAACACCAATATTTACCAATAAAACAACATCAATAACACCAACAAAATTCAATAAAATCAACAAAACAACAACACACCAACATTTACCATCTGTTGGTTTACTCTTATTATGTTTCCAACAGATGACCCATCTGTTGGAACATATGAGTCATATGTTGCAACAGATGACTCATATGTTGGATGAAATTAAAGCAGTAGCTACTGCTTTGATTTCATCCAACATATGACTCATCTGTTCCAACAGATGAGTCATTGTTGCAACATATGACTCATATGTTCCAACAGATGGGTCATCTGTTGGAAACATAATAAGAGTAAACCAACAGATGGTATAGTTATTTCCAACATATGCTTAATATGTTGCAACAGATGAAGCATTTCTTGCAACATATTATACATCTGTTATGGTATTAACAAAAAATTTACCACATAATACACCAAGAACATCAACATAAATCAACATTTATCACTTGAATAACAATTTTGAAGAGCAACACCATACAAGAACAACAACACCAACATTTACCAATAAAACAACATCAATAACACCAACAAAATTCAATAAAATCAACAAAACAACAACACCACCAACATTTACCATCTGTTGGTTTACTCTTAATGTTTCCAACAGATGACCCATCTGTTGGAACATATGAGTCATATGTTGCAACAGATGACTCATATGTTGGATGAAATTAAAGCAGTAGCTACTGCTTTGATTTCATCCAACATATGACTCATCCGTTCCAACAGATGAGTCATCTGTTGCAACATATGACTCATATGTTCCAACAGATGGGTCATCTGTTGGAAACATAATAAGAGTAAACCAACAGATGGTATAGTTATTTCCAACATATGCTTAATATGTTGCAACAGATGAAGCATTTCTTGCAACATATTATACATCTGTTATGGTATTAAAAAAAAATTTACCATATAATACACCAAGAACATCAACATAAATCAACATTTATCACTTGAATAACAATTTTGAAGAGCAACACCATACAAGAACAACAACACCAACATTTACCAATAAAACAACATCAATAACACCAACAAAATTCAATAAAATCAACAAAACAACAACAACACCAACATTTACCATCTGTTGGTTTACTCTTATTATGTTTCCAACAGATGACCCATCTGTTGGAACATATGAGTCATATGTTGCAACAGATGACTCATATGTTGGATGAAAATAAAGCAGTAGCTACTGCTTTGATTTTATCCAACATATGACTCATCTGTTCCAAAAGATGAGTCATCTGTTGCAACATATGACTCATATGTTCCAACAGATGGGTCATCTGTTGGAAACATAATAAGAGTAAACCAACAGATGGTATAGTTATTTCCAACATATGCTTAATATGTTGCAACAGATGAAGCATTTCTTGCAACATATTATACATCTGTTATGGTATTAACAAAAAATTTACCACATAATACACCAAGAACATCAACATAAATCAACATTTATCACTTGAATAACAATTTTGAAGAGCAACACCATACAAGAACAACAACACCAACATTTACCAATAAAACAACATCAATAACACCAACAAAATTCAATAAAATCAACAAAACAACAACAACACCAACATTTACCAATACAACAACACCAATAACACCAACATAATGTTCAAGAACAAGAACAACAACAACATTAACCCTAACTTTGAGGAGAATACTCAGTTCAAATCTTCTTCTTCTAAACTCAGTTCAAGTCCTCTTCTTATTCATTAACCAAAGCATTATTTTCAAAAAGCCTAACTTTTTGAGATGCAAGACCCTTCTACAACTGTAACAACAGATTCCAACAACAATAATAACAAAAAATTTACTTCTATCAAAAATAATAACACAAGACAAGAACAACAACCAGACACAACAAAAATAACACAAGACACAATAAAAATTCAAATCTCAACAGTTGTTTGCTCAAACAGATCAACTAATCTGTTGCAACATATTACTTGCTAAAATTAAAATTTTACTACTTTCACAACAATGTTCAAGAACAAGAATAACAACAACAACAAAAATTTATATTTCACTGAAGATACACATACTATTTTACAAATATACAATCATATCAAGTGTTAACAAATACCACAAATTAGGGTTTCTTTCATTTTTAAGCATAAAACAACAAAATCATCAACCCACAGTTCAGTTCTTCTTCTTTAATCAAAGCCCTAACTTTTTTAAAAACCCTAACTTCTCAACTTTTTGAACCAAATAAAAGAGAAGGCTTTACCTGAAAAGAGAGAGAAAGAGCAAAGGTCGATGGTCTACCCTGTTTATCGTCAGGAAAAGAACAGAGAAGAAGAACTTCAGTTGGAAGAAAAATCGTAGTTGAGTGAAGAGAAGAGAAGAGAAGAGAGAATTTTTTTTTTTCAAAAAAAATTGAAAACTGATTTGATCGGTGGTTAAGAGAGAGGAGAGGAAAAGAAAGAGAATTGGGGGAGTTGAGAAGTTTTTGAGTCTTTTTGTATTTTTAAAAAAATTAACAAGTTTTAAAAATGTTAGTTTAGTCCCCAATTAAGTTAATCCTTATTTTAAGTGGTCTTTGACCTTAGGCTGGTCAAAGTGTCACCAAAATTAATTTTGAAACTTAAGTGTCACCTTCCATTCAATTTTCTCATTTTTCAGACCCTTTCATTGATAACAGATGCTCCCTCACCATTTTCGTGTAAAATCTTGGAGGTCTCATGCACGTCTCCATCTCCCTTTTCTCGTTCCTTGCTTGAAAACGCATCAGCATCTCTTCAATTTCAGATGAATCCCACTATTTCAGGTGAGTATCTGAAACAAATCTGCCAAATCACGTGAAGGCTGTCAAATACATCCAACAACTCCCAACGTTCGAGTTTGAATGGTGATTTTTGACCAAGTTTAAATTTGAAATCCTTTCTCCCGCTCAAAAAATTGGAGCTCCCTGTTTCTCTTATAAATACATCTCAAGTTTCTCAGTTGAAGATGCGCTTGAACACTCACAAGAAGCACCACAAAAATATTATCACTCACAACACTTTCATCTTTATCTACTACTCTAAACTTCTACATCCTTTTAAGTTTTCATCCGGTCTTTGTTGGTTTGCGACCATAGCAGAGGCACTCAAATTTATTTGGTTCGAAATCTGTTCTTGAGGGAGTAGATTTGAGACCTACAACAACCCCAAGTTCACTGCTCCACAAACGGTAACCTCAACTTCCTTTTCTCTGTTTTCTTTCATCTTTGAATGTTTAATCTGTTTTTTTTTCTTTAGGGTTCCAGTTTGTAAATTAGAAGTCATGTATTAGGATTTCTCTAGTATTAAGAAATCTCATTCTTCTAAAAGATTATTTGCTAATTTACTTTGTTTAAGAAACCAAAGTGTTCAAACAACTTCTTACATAACCGATATGTGCCTGTATTAAAACAACTTCTTACATAACCGATATGTGCTTGTATTATTGTGTTTAAAGTTGGTCAGAAATCATGTTTAGAAATTTGTTAAATTCTTATGAAAAATATCTTCTTACTTGGAAAGGCAAGATGAAAGATCTTCTATTTGTCAAGAAGATGCACTTACCTGTGTTTGCTTCTAACAAACCTGAATCTATGAATGATGAGGATTGGGAATTTGAGCATCTGCAGGTTGTGGCTATATCAGACAATGGGTTGAAGATAATGTTAGAAATCATATTGTGAATGAGACACATGCCAGAAGTTTGTGGGATAAGCTTGAGACACTTTATGCTTCGAATACTGGCAACAACAAGTTGTTCCTGCTGAAACAATTGATAAATATCAGGTACAAAGAGGGTAGTCCTATTTCTGATCATATAAATGATTTTCAGGGTGTCCTTGACCAGCTGTCCGGAATGGGTGTAAAGTTTGATGAAGAAATTCAGGGACTTTGGCTTCTCAATACTCTGCCAGACTCTTGGGAGACTCTTCGAGTTTCTTTGACTAATTCTGCTCCCAGTGGTGTTGTAACTATGAAATATGCTAAGAGTGGTGTCTTGAATGAAGAGATGAGAAGAAGATCACAGGCCTCATCTTCTTCAGCTTCACACTCCGATGTTTTGGTTACTGAAGATAGGGGGAGAAATAAGTTCAGAGGTCAGAATGATAGGGGTACAAGTAGAAGCAAGTCAAAGTCCAGATACAAGAATGTTACATGTGACTATTGCCACAAGAATGGACATATCATGAAATATTGTCACAAGCACAAGAGAGATATGAGACGACAAAAGAAAGAAGGCGATAATGAGAATCGTGTTGCTGTTGTTGCTAATAATGATCTTCTTGTTGCTTGTGGTGAGAATGCCATTAATCTTGTTCGTGATGAGTCTAGCTGGTTTGTGGATTCTGGTGCTACTTCTCATGTCACGCCCAAGAAAGAATTATTTTCTTCTTATACTCCAGGTAATTTTGGGATGTTGAAGATGGGTAATAATGATGAAGTTGAAGTTCTTGGCATTGGAACAGTTTGCTTAGAAAGTAACAATGGTTCGAGATTAGTTCTCAATAATGTCAAGCATGCTCCAGATGTTTGCCTGAATTTGATCTCTGTGGGGAACCTTGATGATGAGGGTTATGTTAACACCCTTGGTGCTGGCCAGTGGAAGCTTACTAGAGGTTCAATGGTTGTGGCTCGTGGTGACAAGTTATCTAACTTGTACGTATTTCAGGGCTCCATCTCTAGAGGCTCAGTAAACTTGATGGAGAATGATACTTCATCATAATTATGGCATAGAAGGCTAAGTCATATGAGTGAGAAGGGGATTGACAATTTGGCTAAGAAAAATTTACTTTCTGGAGTGAAACAAGCAAAGTTGAAGAAATGTGTTCATTGCTTAGCCAGTAAACAGAAAAGAGTTTCCTTTCAGAGTCATCCGCCTTCAAGAAAGCTTGATTTGCTGGAGTTGGTACATTCTGATTTGTGTGGTCCTTTTAAGGTAACGTCTCATGGCGATGCACTTTACTTTGTGACTTTTATTGATGATCATTCTCGGAAACTCTGGGTATTTCCTTTGAAGTCCAAGGATCAGGTACTTGATGTGTTCAAGGATTTTCAGGCCTTGGTTGAGAGACAGACAGAGAAGAAATTGAAATGCATCTGCTCAGATAATGGTGGTGAGTATATTGGTCCTTTTGATAAATATTGCAGAGAGAAGGGTATTCAGCATCAGAAAACTCCTCCAAAGACTCCTCAGTTAAATGGTTTAGCAGAGAGGATGAACAGAACTCTAGTTGAGAGAGTTAGATGTATGCTTTCAGATGCTAAGCTGCCAGATTCCTTTTGGGCAGAAGCACTTAATACTGCTGCTTATGTTATCAATTTATCTCCTACTGTTGCTTTGAATGGTGATGTCCCTGACAGAGTTTGGTCTGGTAAGAATGTTTCTTATGATCATCTTAGAGTCTTTGAGTGTAAAGCTTTTGTTCATGTTCCTAAGGATGAAAGGTCAAAGCTGGATGTTAAAACTAGACAGTGTATCTTCATTGGTTATGGTCAAGATGAATTTGGCTATCGTTTCTATGATCCAGTTGAGAAGAAACTTGTTAGAAGCCGTGATGTTGTGTTTTTTGAAGACCAAACAATTGAAGATTTTGACAAAACTGAGAAGGTTGATTCTCAGATTAGTGAGAGCCTAGTTGATATTGATCCAGTTCCTTTGACTACTGCACCTGAAGAAAATCTTCATAATAATGAAAATCAAGTTGATAATGAAGATGATGATCATGTTCAGAATGACCAGGATGTTGTTGATGCTCCAGTGCAAGAGGATGTGGTGGCCAGCAACCAGCTGCTATTGATGCTCCAGAGAGTTCTCTCAGAAGATCTACTAGAGAGAAACTACCTTCATCTCGTTATTCTCCCAATGAGTATGTACTCTTGACTGATGGGGGAGAACCTGAGAGTCTTGATGAAGCCATGGATAGTGAAGAAAAAGAAAGACGGTTTGATGCTATGGAAGATGAGATTAAATCCTTACATGATAATCATACTTTTGATTTGGTTAAGTTACCTAAAGACAGAAAAGCTTTAAAAAACAGGTGGATTTTCAGGGTGAAACATGAAGATGGCAATCCAGTTCCACGGTACAAAGCTAGATTAGTTGTGAAGGGTTTTAACCAGAAAAAGGGAGTTGATTTTGATGAGATATTCTCTCCAGTTGTGAAGATGTCATCCATTCGTGTTGTTCTAGGCTTAGCCGCAAGTCTAGATTTAGAGATTGAATAAATGGATGTTAAAACTGCTTTTCTCCATGGTGACTTAGATGAAGAAATTTATATGGAGCAGCCGGAAGGTTTTGAAGTCAAGGGAAAAGAGAATTATGTTTGCAAATTGAAGAAGAGCTTGTATGGCTTGAAACAAGCTCCTAGACAGTGGTACATGAAGTTTGGTTCTTTTATGAGTCAGCAGGGCTTCAAGAAGACTTCTTCAGATCATTGTGTTTTTTTGTGCAAAAATTCTCTGATGGTGACTTTATTATTGTGTTGCTTTATGTTGATGACATGCTTTTTGTTGGTTATAATGCTTGCAGGATTCAAAAGTTGAAGCAAGAGTTGAGTAAGTCTTTTGCTATGAAAGACTTGGGACCAGCAAGGCAGATTCTTGGCATGCAGATTGTCCGTGACAGAAAGGCCAAGAAGTTGTGGTTATCACAGGAGAAGTACATTCAGAAAGTACTTCGAAGGTTCAACATGAATAATGTTAAGGTTGTCAGTACGCCTTTAGCTATGCACTTCAAGTTGAGCACGAAAGAGTGTCCTTCCAGTGATGATGAGAAGGAAGATATGAAGAAAGTTCCTTATGCTTCAGCTGTTGGTAGTTTAATGTATGCAATGATTTGTACAAGACCAGATATTGCTCATGCTGTTAGTATTGTTAGCCGTTTTCTTTCTAATCTGGGAAGAGAACATTGGAATGCTGTGAAGTGGATCATGAGATATCTTTGTGGCACTTCTAGTCTGAGTTTGTGTTTTGGTACAGGGAAGCCTATTCTTTGTGGTTATACTGATTCAGACATGGCTGGTGATGTTGATACTCGCAAGTCTACTTTAGGGTACTTGGTTACTTTTGCAGGGGGAGCTGTGTCTTGGCAATCTAGGTTGCAAAAATGTGTTGCTCTATCTACTACAGAAGCTGAGCTTATTGCTGATGTTGAAGCTTGTAAAGAGTTGCTCTGGATGAAGAGATTCTTGGGGGAACTTGGTTGTGCTCAAGAGAGGTATGTGCTTTATTGCGACAGTCAAAGTGCTATACATCTTGGCAAGAATTCTACATTCCATGGTCGGTCTAAACACATTGATGTGAGATACCATTGGATTCGAGATGTGTTGGATTCTAAGTTGCTTGAACTTGAGAAGATTCATACGGATGATAATGGTTCCGATATGATAACTAAAGCTTTGCCAAGATGGAAATTTGAAGATTGTTGCATGATCGCCGGGATGGCGGTCTCCTCCACATAGTCGTGAGGGGGAGAATTGTTTGGGTTATGGGTCTTTTTCCCTTCCTATGTGGATAAATAAAGCTCAATTTGGACCAACCCACTTTTGCCCATAGGCCCAATTCTATGGGGCATATATATAGACCTTTTTTTGGTCTTATTTCATCATCCACATAATTCTTTTCAGCAGCCACACATAGAGAGAAAGAGCAGATTTTCGCACCCAATTTCAGCCCTAAATTGCCAACTTCAAATTGCGATTCCCGCTTCGTTTCTTATCCAATTGATCTGATTTTTGGACAGCTTGTTCCTCTCATCTCAATCTTTGATTAGAAACTGACAGAGTTGGATTTGGTATCCCGTAGCTCCAGTTTTGCATCCGTGAACAGTAGCTGCATTTTTCGGTGCTTTTGCTCCTTTTATTCTCTTGTTTTTGGTGTTGTGATTTATGTAGTGTTGCTCGTTTGTTGGCACTTCTTTGGTGGCCATTTTGGAGAACATTATTGTAACTCTTGGTGATTATAGTGGAGGTTTGGTCCCGTGGTTTTTACTCTTCACACCGAAGGGGTTTTCCACGTAAATCTTGGTGTCTCGTGTGATTGGTTTATTTTGACTTGTCGTATTTCTTTTGGTTGATATACTTGCTGCCTTATTACCATTGTACTTGGTTTGTTTGTCTTCTCTTGGTTCAAATTGAAAGGGAAAGTTTAGACTTGGGTATTCTTCCGCTGCTACCCTGTTGTGCATTCTTTGTTAGTGCCTTGCCTTTCCCAACAGCAAGGTGTATGATCCAATGTTGACTAATTATATGAGCTTTAATCATTGAGTTTACATTTGAGCTTACTGTAAAAATTATGCATTAATTGAATCTTTGTGTAATTCTAGATATACATTATCTTAAATTCCAGTTGCTTCTAATGGATAAGAATATTCTCACTCACTATCTCTTCTTTTCTTTTTACATGAACACCGGAGCCGAAGAGTCCTACGCTAAGACTCGACGTCACCGCAAGTCTTGAAATGTGCATCACACCTTTGTTCTCATCTCTTGCTCTTTAGAAACTCCATTCGACCGAGAGAAACTAAAGAGGAGCGAGCTGAAGTTTTGAGTTTTGCAAGTTGTCTCTTACATTTTTCTCCACGTCTGAGTTGCACCGGAGCCGTTGAAACTCGACAAAATGACTCACTTATTTGCTTCATTGCTTGGTTTATATTTGTTTGTGTGATTTAGAACATACGGTTAATTGTTAGGACCCATGATTAACATAGGATTAACCACATATTATACTTGATCACTTAAGTTCTTTTCCTAACTGTAGTATTAGTTACTTTCTCGCACATAGTATGACGCTTATATTTTTGAAGACTTCAAATATGCTCTAATAACCACCTGATGCTTTAATGTTTTATTTTTTAAATCTAATTATATATTTGAGGTTGTTTAGTAACTTTTGAAAAATCAACTTCAAACATTCCCTTATTGTTTTTAACTCTTTTCTTAAAAAAGGGGCTAATATTGGCATATATACATACTTTAAACGGATACATCTTTTAAACTTAACTTTTTTAATTGATTTAAGTTTGGATGATTTTCTTAACAAAAGATTTTGACATGGGAAGTGATTTTCTAACAAAAATTAGCTTTTATGAGTGATTAACTCCATAAACTATTTTCAAATACGCTCATGGAATTTATATACAAAGTTTCTTACTGCTTTTCACTAATCCTTCTTGTTTCAAAATTGATCAATTACTTTGTGCATTACTACTTATATTTCATTTAGACCTACTTAACTAATCACAAAATATAGCTTTTTCTCTAAATATGACGTTTTTTTAAAAAACCTTTGCCTACTTTGTTTCAAGTATATTCTTGAAAATCATTGCTTTAAATTATTCCTTTTTCCAAAACATAACTTCTAGAAATATAAAGTTTTCAATGACTTTTCAAGCCTAATTATTATTTTAAGTTTGGTCGATTAATCATTTTTAATGGATCTTAAAGGGTGCCTAACACCTTCCCTTTAGATTAATTGAACCCTTACCTAGAACTCATGTTCGTAGACCTTAAAACGGAGTTAACTTTAGACAATTATTTTGATCACTTTAGGTGTCCTAATTCACCATAATAATTAGGTGGCGACTCCTTAAGTTAGTTATTTAATTTAGGAATCACCAATGTGTTGTACACTATTTTGATCCGGTTAAAATGGGGTATGACAGTAGGTTCAGGTGCTCAGCATTCAGATCGCGCTTAGATCGATTTTCAATCCATACTCAGCAGCTTCAGTGGTGAGTCCTCATAGTTCGAGGACAATAGACATGCTTTTATCTTTCAGTCTTTATATTTCAGTTTCAGATAAGTAGAGTTAGCTGAGGGCATGTCCCAGCAACTCATATCAGTTAGAGGCTTTCAGACATAGACTAAATTCAACTTGAGTTATTAGTGTTGTTTTCAGTCATCACTATACTCTTTATATATTTTATATTCAGACATGTGTTGGGCTTTTCTCCATTTCAGATATTAAACTGGTTTCAGCTTTCGCACAGTATATGCTTTTAACTTGAAATTGTTTAGATATGTCAGACCATGGGTTAGCTTGGGGTCACTTGTGACTCTAAGCACCATGTTACGTCTAGGGGGTAGCCTCGGGAAGTGACACAACATCTTGAGGAGTAGAGAAACAATCAACCGTTTGTAGAAAAGCAGTATAAAGAAAAAGTCAACATAATTTAATCCTGGACAATTGATCTTTAGAAGAGAATTAATTTGAGAACAGAAGGCTACTGTCGTATGATATATTATGATTTTAGCCACATATTGAGTTTAAAAGCACGGGTATCTGAGAATGGACAACCAAAACAATGTTAAATTAGAACAATCTGAGAATGGACAATCAAAACTATGTTAAATTAGAGCATCTTGCTTTCTGTAATCTTATCGAATAGCTAATATTATCACTCATGACAAATTGGGTTGTTTGAAGAACAATACTAAATCGACATTCTTTTATAACTTCAGGGGAAAAATAACAAAATTAGACTTGAGATAAAAAGAAAAGGTAAGACCAAATAAAATGAGTGAATGACCTAATTTTTTTATTTTGGAAAAACTGCAATGTCATCACTAAAACAAATTATGGGTAAAAGGGTTTGGTTCAAACAATTTGTCGAACTTAAGATATTTTATTCTAAATACCATCGTCCAACTACATATCCATCGTCCCCTAGCCTCACTCAACATTAGTAAAAAATTAAATTGAATGGCAGCTTTTAAATGTTTTAAATTCATTGTTTCAGACACAATGCTAACAGGAAATTCAATCATAATTAGAGAATGAATTTTTTGAATCCACTCAACAAAAAGAAAAATCATGCGAAGAATAAGCGAATCAGGACTTGCCTGAGAGAGTGATCTAATAAGTTGAGAGGACCGGAAGTTAATGCAGCTTTAAGCACTCGTTCCATGGAGTTTGATTGTGCCATGAAAATTCATCGAAAAAGAATCGGAGGAGAAAATAATCTTCATGTTCATCCACTGTCCATCACCTGCCAGTCTGTTTTATCATTATTTAATTAGTATCCATTGTAAACAATTAAAATTGACAAAAAAAGTCACAAAACAATCTTGAAAATATTTCAAACGAACCTAAAAACACCGGCTAATAAATTCTCCACTGTCATCGTCTTTTCCGCCAAGCTCATCGCCATCAATGTCACAAAAATAAAAAATCCTCGTAAATGCCTAACCAATAAAAATTCCAAAAATAAAAAAAGAAGAAGTTGAATCTCAAATTACCAAAAATCTATTCTCCACCGTCGTCATCATCTTCTCCATCAAGCTATTCCCCGTCAATGTCACAAAAATAACAAATCCTCCCAAATGTCTAACAAAATAATCCCCAAAAAACAGAGGGGGAAAAATTGAATCTCAAATAACCATTACCAAAAGAAGAAGGAAGGGGCGACTTTGCCGGGCAGCGATTGGTAAAAGCCAGAAGGAGCGACTGTTTAGTCGTTTTCTTTTTTTAATTTATTATTAATAAATATAAAATTTAAGGGAAAAGGTTAAAAAATCTCAAAAAAGATAAATCTGATTAAAGGCCTAAGAGAATGCCACATAGGCGGGCACAAAATTCTCTTTTATATATACATAGATTTATATGGGTGGATTGCAATGTGTAATCCATTTTCAATCTGTCCATTTGCCACCAGTAATTAGAAGTAAGAAAAATCAACGTATGTTAGCAATAAGAAAAATCAACGTATGTTAGGTTAGCAATATAAGAAAAATCAACTTGTTTTGACTATTTTCATTGACTTCAAAGCAGAAAAGTCTCCTTTCCATCAAGACTTTCCACATTTACTCTGGTAATTATTTTTCTTATTCTTTCAGCCATCATGTGTTGTACTAACAAATTTTGTAGCCATGGAAATGAAGAAAAATCATTCGTCCCTACTACTTTTTTTATGCTTTAGCCTCAACACTAATCTTTCCCTCGGAGGGGACACCATTTCTGCTAATGAATCTGTTTCTACAGGACAAACAATTATCTCTTCAAGTGGGAACTTTGAGCTTGGTTTCTTCAGACCAGGTAACTCTTCCAAATATTACTTAGGCATATGGTACAAGAACGCTATTTTATCGCAAACTGTAGTATGGGTAGCAAATAGGGAGAAACCACTTGATGATGCTGATGCTAACTTGATAATTAGTCAAGGCAACCTGGTGCTTCTCGATAAACGTCAAAACTCAATCTGGTCAGCACTTGATGGGAACATCAATCGAAATATTTCAGTAGCTGCAGTTCTTCGTGATGATGGCAATTTGATTTTGAGTGATGTGTCAAATGCATCAACACCCTTACTACTTTGGCAAAGTTTTGATTACCCAACAAACACTCTTTTACCTGGTGCTAAGCTTGGATATGACAAACGCACACAAAGAAAGCAGGTTCTGATTTCATGGAAGAATTTGAACGATCCGGCACCAGGATTGTTTTCCATGGAACTAGACCCAACGCATGCCCAGTTTGTTATAAAATGGAATAGGACTATAGAGTATTGGGCAAGTGGTTCATGGAATGGCCAAATGTTCAGCGCAGTACCTGAGATGAGGTTAAACTACATATTTAATTACAGCTATATCGACAATGAGAATGAGTCATATTTTACATATTCCCTTTATAATAGTGAAATCCCATCATACCTCGTCATGGATGTCTCAGGACAACTTAAGCAAGTAGCATGGCTTGATACTTCCATTCAATGGAATCAATTCTGGTCTCAACCAAGAGAACAATGTGGAGTTTATGCTATATGTGGGGCATTTGGAGTTTGCAATGAAGCTAATGCAACCTGCAAGTGTTTGAGCGGTTTCAAGCCAAGATCAGATAACGAATGGAATTCTAATGATTACTCTGGTGGCTGTGTAAGAGACAAAAAGTTGCAGTGTGATCCAAGTATGGAAGACAATGATAGTTTATGGATAAATTTACTTAAGAAATTACCTGCTTCTCAAGATACTAATATCACCGGTGTGAAAGCCTCGCAGTGTAGATCTACTTGTTTCAACAATTGCTCTTGCACTGCTTATACTTATGATGGTTCCGGTACCTGTTCGATTTGGACCGAGAGTCTGTTCAATCTGCAACTACTCAGCAAAATTGAAACAGGAAGGACTATCTTTGTCAAACGTGGTTCACCTGAAGGTTAGAATGCATAGTATAACTCATAATGGTAAAAAACACTATGTTATGGATAGAATTATTCCATATTAATGCTAGCATTTAACAACTGTTGGTTCTGAATATTTGCATCAAGTCCTTAGAGATAGATGTTAAATATATCTTACTTGTTTTTGGCTTTCTACTTTCAGCTCAAACTAAGGCTAAGAAACCGATGAAGCTAAAAGCTATCCTTTCATCCATAACAGCTTTGATGTTCCTACTCATAGGCAGCATTAGCTACATTTACTATAGAAGAAGAATGACGAAAAGAGCAGGTATTGCTGAATGAACCTAACCCTGGAAGATATTTTCTTTTATACCATTTTGAATTTAATTCCGAATGTCATTTTTTCTTCTTCTTTTCCCCCGTTTGTATTTTAGATAGAAGAAAAGGTACTCAAGGGGAACAAATATCTCACTGGAACAAAGTTGGAAGAGGAGCAGGAGTATTGCTGAATGAAAACAATGATGAAGTTATTGATGTTCCATACTTTCACATGGAGACCATTTTGGCAGCTACAAACAACTTCTCAAATGCAAATAAGCTCGGCCAAGGAGGATTTGGTCCTGTTTACAAGGTTAAAATTTGATTCTTACGTCTCTGTGGTTTTGTTGACCTATAGTAATGACATAAAAAGCATTTGGCAGGGTATCTTTCCAGATGAAAAAGAAATTGCAGTGAAAAGGTTATCTAGTCATTCAGCACAAGGCATAGATGAATTTAAGAATGAAGTGACTCTAATTGCAAAGCTTCAACATCGAAATCTGGTCAGGCTATTGGGCTACTGCATCAATGCAACAGAACAAATATTACTTTATGAATATATGCCGAATAAAAGTTTAGATACATTCATATTTGGTAAGTTAGCATTGATAAGTTTCTTATTCTCAAAGTCACATGTTTCTTATAATGATCTAGTTTTATTGACATCACTAAACTTTGTGATGGAACGACGCAAGATGGAACACTTTGTCAATTATTGGATTGGAAGAAACGTTATGACATCATATTGAGCATTGCACGGGGTCTATCTTATCTACACCACGATTCACGACTAAGGATCATTCATAGAGATTTAAAAACCAGTAACATTTTATTAGATGAGGAGATGAACCCGAAAATTTCAGATTTTGGCTTGGCAAGGATTGTTGAAAGAAAAGTAACAGAAGCAAATACAAAGAAAATAGTGGGGACCTAGTAAGTATAATATCCTTTCCTGTCATTAATTTCTTACAAAAGGAACTTGGGATAAAATCTTATACTCAATGTTTTGTTCACCTGGCGTAATCTAGTGGCTATATGTCTCCTGAATATGCACTGGATGGATTGTTTTCCATCAAATCAGATGTATTCAGTTTCGGAGTAGTCGTACTTGAGATAATCAGTGGAAGAAGGAATACAGGATTTTATCAGTCAGAAGAAGCCTTAAACTTGTTGGGCTATGTAAGTGAAGAAACACTTAATATTATATCTTCTTCTTAGCTTTGATTCTCTAATAGAAAATTTATCACAGGCATGGAAATTGTGGACAGAAGAAGCTGAGATACAATTAATGGAGAAATCATTAATTGAATCATGCAACAGAAGTGAAGCAATAAAGTGCATAAATGTTGCGCTCCTGTGTGTACAAGAAGATCCAAATAATCGTCCTAACATGTCGGATGCCATTTTAATGCTGGGAGGGGAAGGTATTAGTCTTCCGCAACCTAGTAGACCAGCTTTTGTAATAAGGAATCACACTTCTAGAAAATCATCTTCTTCCTCCAGTAAGCAATACATCGTCTCCAACAATCAGGTGACTATTACAGTCGAAGAAGGACGCTAGCAGGAATGGTGAAGCCATTTAATTGCCATGGAAACTCGACGTTGGGACACAAGGTCTTAAAGATGAACCAGATTGTACTATTTTATCTAAAAAATAATTGTATTAATATACTACTAAAACTATTAGTAATACATTGTTCAATGTCTCTGGGATATATAATTCATTTACAACCATTGAGAAAAGATTGTAGTGCATAAATGGTTTAAAGTTTTTTGGCTTTAGCAGATTAAAGTGGGTCAAGATTATTTTATCCAATTCATTTTATACCCATATTTAGATGGGTGGATTGCATTCTAATCCAATTTAGCTCAATCCATTCTCAACATCCATCGCCACCACAAGTTAGAAAGTAAGAAAAATCAACTTGTTTTGATTAGTTTCATTGACTCCAAGGTAGAAAATGTCTCTTCCATCAAGACTTCCACAGGTACTCTCCTTATTGTTTTCTTGTTCTTTCAGCCATATTCAACAATTGTGTAGCCATCGAAATGAAAAATCATTTGTTTCTAGTACTCTTTTTATTCTTCAGTCTCAACAGTAATCTCTGTCTCGGAGGGGACACCATTTCTGCGAATAAATCTCTTTCATTTGGCGAAACAATTGTCTCTTCAGGTGAGAACTTTGAGCTTGGCTTCTTCAAACCAGGTAATTATCTCAACTACTACATTGGCATATGGTACAAGAACACTATTTTATGGCAAAATGTAGTTTGGGTAGCAAATAGGGATAAGCCACTTGATTATGGTGCTGCTAACTTAACAATTCTTCAAGGCAACCTGGTGCTTATCGATAAATTCAAGGCGTAGTTTGGTCAACACATATTGCTAGGACTGTAACTTCAAATAATTCAGTCATAGCAGTTCTTCGTGATGATGGAAATTTGATTTTAAGTGATATGTCAAATTCAACAACACCCTTAATACTTTGGGAAAGTTTTGACCACCCAACAGATACATTGTTGCCTGGTGCTAAGCTTGGATATGACAAACGTACACAAAAGAAAACAAGAACTGATTTCATGGAAGGATTTGACCGATCCAGCACCAGGATTGTATTCTCTGGAACTAGACCAAGGCATGCCCAATTTGTTATCAAATGGAACAGGACTAAACAGTACTGGGCAAGTGGTTCATGGAATGGCCATAGGTTCAGCCCATTCCCTGAAATGGGGTTAGACTACATGTACAATTACAACTATACGGACAATGGAAATGGATCATATTTTACATATTCTCTTTATAATTATAGTAGTTCAAGGCCACCAAAGTTGAAAATAGATGTCTCAGGAAAAATTAAGCAACTCGTTTGGTTGGATAGTGACTCTCATTGGACTCTATTGTGGAAGCAAAAATTAAGCTAAAGTGCAACGCCATTAATGAAGACGAGGATAGTTGTTGGATGAATTCAATTATGAGATTACCTGCTTCTCAAGATACTAATATCACCATTAGTGAAGCCTCACAGTGTAGATCTACTTGTTTCAACGATTGCTCTTGCACTGCTTATACTTTTGATGGTTCCAGTAATCTGTTCAATCTACAACAACTGAGAAAATATGAAATAGGAAGGAGTATCTTTGTCAAACGTGGCTCACCTGAAGGTTAGAATAGCATAAAATAACTTATCTTAATTCTTTATTTCATAATGGTGAAAATCACTATGTTTTGTATAAAATTTCTTATGAACATTAGCAGTTGACAACAATGATTCTCCTTTCCTTTTTCTTTAAGCTTGAAATAAATTCTTAAAAAGGTATTAACGGTAGGTTCTGAGGTCCACTTAATATTTGCATCAAGTCCTTCAAGATCTGACTTGTTTTTGGCTCTCTACTTCCAGCTCAAATGAAGGCTAAGATACCGATGAAGATAAAAGCTATCATTTCATCCATAACAACTTTTGTGTTTCTACTCATAAGCAGCTTTAGCTATATTTACTATAGAAGAAGAATGGCAAAACGAGCAGGTATTTGCTGAATGAGTCTCACTCTGGAAGATATTTGCTTTTATACCTTTTTGGACTTAATTCCAAAGGTCATTCTCAATCCAATTATGGTAATGAGATCATTATGTTTTTCTTCCTTTTCCCCCTTCTTTTTTAATCTCACATAGAACAAAAGGTACTCAAGGGCCACAAATATTTCACTGGCACAAAGTTGAAAGAGAAGCAAAAGTATTGATGAATGAAAACAATCATGAAGTTATTGATGTTCCATACTTTCACTTGGAGACCATTTTGGAAGCTACAGACAACTTCTCGAATGCAAATAAGCTTGGATAAGGAGGATTTGGTCCGGTTTACAAGGTTAAAATTACAATCTTACATCTTTGTGACTATTATGGCCGCGCGGGTTTGTGAATATTTTAATATTAAATTAAATTATATTAAATTGTCACTATGATATTCTACATGACCTAGTACTTTAGTGAATTTAACTTACGAGTTGTCTATGAGTAAAACAGGTTGCCTAACGTATTCCAACAGAAGCAGTGAAGACAGTAAGTAATAAATACGATTTTTTATATGGAAAACACCCGACTCTCAAAAGGTGTAAAAAATTACTACCTGTACCTCTATAGGATTTAACCCCAATTTCACTAAATACAATGAGTCTTTCAACAAAAGATTACAAACGCTGTAACCTAATTATAAACTCTAATTCCTAATATTCAATAATCTCTCCAAACTGTTGAATCCCACTTCAAGTTCCCCGACTTGAAAATCAGATTACAAAACTCTTACAACCCTAGGGACTAACTCTAATTCCTAAGAATACACAAATCTCTCAAGGTTTGTGTTCCCAAGTCTTTGAGTTATCCTAACTTGAAGACTAAACTCCTAAACCAGTTTATAATACACTAGTACTAAGAAAGCATGAAGATTATGACTCGATTAATCGATGCTCAAAACTAAACTCAAGAACTGTAAAGTTTATTCCTATAGAACAGGTTCTTCAAGCTGATTCTTCAATTCAGTTCTTCATACTGGCAGCACTTGAATAGCTAGGTAGAACTCTCTCAAATATTATTCTTGCTTATTTGCTCGTGTTCTACCTTTTTTCTCTCAGTATAAGTATCTAAATTTTGTTTTGGAAGTCCTTGAGTATTTATAACTAATTGATCTTCATAACCAAGTAGACTTTTAACTCTTCAAGGACTCTTATGCTTCTTGGAATTTCTTCTTGAATATTATAGTCAAACACTAACTCCGATTCTTGCTTTGTACAGACTTTGAGTTCTCACGCAAGTAGACTTCTAACTCCACAAGAATTTTCTTCTTTCTTGGACTCTCTTGGTCTATTCATATGTATACTCCTTATAATATGTAGACTCTTATCTAATTCGTGCTTTGTGTAGACTCTGAGATCTTTTCTACTTAAGACTCCTTTATTTCAAAGAATCCTAATGCAAGTTGGACTCTGCGTGATGGAACAGGTAGTATAACATGTTTCATGTACGTGTTTCACTATTTTGTCAATCATTAAAACTTCACAAGTCCTAACAAATTCCTCCTTTTAGATGATGACAAATGCATGCCCTTGCACATTCCATTTAGGTACAATATCTTGACCTATGAACACTAAAGCATGGAACACTTGAATGAAATAGGTTAGTTAAATGGGTTATAAAAGCTACACAACCCTTATCTTCCCCCTTTTGGCATCATTCGAAAATAGTTTCAACCATATGGATAGCAAAGCATTAGGAGAAACACGTTAGAAGAACCAGGTTAGAACACTGGGTTATAAACATTACATAGTATACTCAATTTTCCCTTTTGGAATCATAAAATATTGTGAAAACAAAGAGCACACTAATATGGACAAGTTAAACACTCATGGCCATGGGGGATATCATCTATACAAACACTTAAAATCCAAAAAATCAGTTAGATATAACAAAGTATATGCAAAGACAAGGGAAGAGCCAGAAGCAATAGACTAAAACCAAACATTTTCATTGATCATTCATAAAATGCACCACAAAGTTTTACCAAAATTAAAAATAATATTAAAGCACTTGTGATGAGAGTAGAAAAGGTTTGGGAGAGTCTAAGGATAGGAGGACTTAGACTTTTGGTGAAGCTGGAGCATGAGATGATGAAGGAGGATCTTTCTTGAGCAAGTCAAATAAGCCTTGTATGTTGGCAGAGTTTGTAGCCTTTTTTTTGTTCAGCCTTAAGACATACATTTTCCTCTCTAAGAGTATCATTCTCAATATCATACTGCACATGAAACATATTCAAGACCTCAAGGTGAAAAGCACAAAGTGTTGCAATCTCATCATCCTTAGCAGTCAAAGCAGTCCATAGGTGCTGCAAAGGATCATTGGACCTTCTTAAAGAAGCAGGTACAGAGTGTCTAGTCCTTTTGCTTGTCATATAGTGATTTCTACTAATCTTCATGAGATGAGATCGCATCTATTTTGAAATTAATGTGGCAATAATAGTGCCTTTGTCATCAGTTTTGTCCGTTGGTACAGAAGAACCAGGTGCCTCAACTTGTTCCATAGGTGCAGATATTTTAGATCCAACCCTCAATTGTCTGTCATTGTTCACCAATCCTAAATTCATTTCTATAGTGAGTCCAACAGGAGAATCAGGTTCTACTGAGGCCCCCTCAAATATTTTTCCCTAAATAGATGCATCATTAAAATTGATCCCAAAAGATGAATTTGGTTCAAACTAGCTTGGACCCTTTTCTTTGAACAAAAGGATGAATTAAGCTTATTTTTGTCCATGATGACAACATGTTAATGCACCTATTCTTTTTATCAGTTTTGGGAGTTCTCTTTTCAACCATTTTTATGTTTTTGTTCCTAACTCTTGCTGCAACTAGACACTCAGTGGTAGGATGTCTAAGTTTTCCACAAATATAACATTGATCCTCAGTGGATATTGTTTCTTTGTGAAAACCTATACCAACTTTTTCATTTTGAGTCTTACTTCCTAGCTAATTTACAATTCTGGATGATTGAGTCCAACAATTTGCTCTTTCTTAATCCATTTTTAATCTAGAAATCTCATGCGTTAGCCTTCTAACCTTTTCTCTTTCATTAAACAATTCCTCTTTTCTTTACTTAAGTTCAGACTCTATCTTTTGATGATCGTCACTAATAATTCCTTTTTCTTTATCAGTGATAGAAAGTTTAAGGATATCAGACTTTAGTGCTGGAGTGCTTTGCGCGTCTGACTTAGTTGAAGAAGAGCTACTAATGGAAAGGAACGAAGAAGTGGAACTTTGCATGCGCCCCTGAATCACAACGAAGAAGTGGAACTTTGCATGCGCCCCTGAATCACATATTTACTACTTAGTCAAGCCCTTAACTACTTCTATATCTTATAATAACCATGCTCTCTGATCAATATTTTATAGTATTAATATCTATGGAAAGAGGAATCTCGGCTTCCTTCTCCCCCCACCTTTTAGCCTGCTGGACCCCTAAAAAAAGCTAAAAATAAAAAAGAAAGAAGAGAAAAAATTGGGAGTTAGTGCCTGCTTGCTTACCAAGCGATCCTGGCTTTCCATTCTATAATGACCCTTTCTGTCATTATGGGTGAGTCTTTCATGCAAGAAAATGGGTTAGAAAACTTTCGGATTGGGGAGTTAAAAATTTCAGGCTAGGCTAGTCTCAGATGAAATCTGAGCGAGGTAAGGTCTAGGGAAATCCGGGAAAGGTTTGAGAAAAATGAGTAGGTTTGAGCTAGTTTTCATATTAGCTAAAGCTTTAAGAATTCTATAGGACTTTTCAGAAATGAATACGGGTGAGTAGAACTCCATATATCGAACTTGACGTGAAGAGATTGGTCTTGAACATCAAGGTTTGAAGGTGTGTTGCAAAATGGGCAAAATTGGGAGAATTTTCAAGTTTCTGTCCCGTGTCAGTTGCTATAGTGGGTGACACGCTGCTATGGCGATGCTACTACAATAGAGAAATTCTCATTATAGCGGGTGTCAAGGGTAGTCAACCCCCTATAGCGGGCGGTTTCCGCTACCGCAGTGCTGCTATAGCGAGATTGGGCGGCTATAGCAGGATAAGTCATTGTAAATGCAAAAACTTCCCCAAAAACATTCATTCTTTCTCAAGAACATTTTGGGGAAGGGCAGAGGCAATTTAGGGCATTTTCTACTGATTTTCCACCAAGATTCTTCGTAAAGGTAAGTAATTTATTCCTCTAATCTAGTACTTTAATTTCTATACCTTAGAATTGATAGTTATAGGCCTTGAGGAGGGTTTAGCTTGACCTAAGATGAAAAATCTGGTGTAAGAAGGATTATTGGGTGTAGAAACCTTGGGTTTTGTTTATAAACTATTTATTCATGATTATATTATCATAATTCGCTAGTGTAACCATAAAATTGGTAGTTCTAAGTGAAATATTGGTGGAAAGGCCCTAAGTTGGGTTGAATGATCATGAGTTTGGCTTGGGATTTGGGATTAAGATGTAATCTAGGAATATTTAGGCCATTTGGGGTTGATTTTGTGTTATGTTATTATTTTAGACCAAGATCAAGCTAGAGCTTCAAGAAACAGGAAGGCTCTAGTCTAGTAGAGCACTCGGGCTTGATTTGAGGTAGGTGATTGTTGAATTATTTCTCAAATTATGTTATGTGTGCATATTAACTATCTTATTAGTATTTCTGTACAATATTTGTTTAGGGAATAAGGGAATAAATGTGAAATGATATCTTGTTGTCAATCTTATGCAATAAACTTGTCTTAATACTTGTTGGCTTTACAAGTGTGGGTTGTGTTTTATTGTGGTTGTGATTGTGTGATATCTGTGACTTTAAGTTGGCTCGGGTACCACGCCTGGTATAGATTATTAGTTAGCTCGGGTACCACGCCTGGTATGGCATATCTGTCGGTTGGCTCGGGTACCACACCTTGTACAAGTTCTATTATGGTTGGCTCGGGTACCACACCTGGTACATATTTGATTGTTTCTTTTATGTGTGGTTCCATGAATGAAATAGGTTTATTCATTATGATATATTTATTACCTGTTTGTCCATGAGTGGCTGGATTGGTGTGTTTAATTATTGGGATGGTTCTTGTGTAAATCGAAATTGCATGTTAAACACCGTAGACTACGTCCTAGGGATCCTTGGGTGGTCCGAGTTATTTAAAGGTTATGTTAAATCTTATATGGGTTGTTGTTGTGGTTCTTGGACATGTGTCATGTGGTTGTTAAGTCAGGATTGGTGACTGAGAATCTTGCTTATATTCACTGACTTGGATTATACATGTCGTCCCGTTTTACTAAATCATAGTTATATGTTCATATTTTGTATGTTTGGAGCTGGCCTATGATCCTACTAGTACACTGTTATTTTTGTATACTGATACTACTCTTGCTCTTCTTTTTTTGAGTACATGGCATATTTTGGCGGCTGCTACGCGACCTCAGTTGTGATACAAACACTTTCTAAATCTAAGGGTGAGCTACTTCTTTTGCACTTCCATGGATTCATCTATTTGTTCTAGTCCATTGTTCGGACTCGGATTCTCGTTATTCTGGGGTTGCATCCCCATCTTCTAGACTATCTTAGATATTTTGGTACACAACTTTCAGGTTCTAAGGGATTGTTTTTCGCAGGGATTTTTATTATTATTATTATTATTTTTATTTTAGATGTGAATCTTAGCTTATTTAATGCAAATTGGTTTTAGCTTCTTAGTTTTGTAAAGTGTTGGCTTGGGTATTTGGTTCTCTAACCGGGGTTTAGGGTATGTGGCACTCGTGGCGGTTTGGGTTGTGACAAAGATAGTATCAGAGCCCTAAGTTCATTGATCTCATCATACCAACATGGGTCTAGTAGAGTCTTACGAAATGGTATGAAGACATTTGTACTTCTCTGGGAGAGGCTACATGACTTTAGGAAACTATCTAGAGATCTAAATTGATATCTAACTTCCTTCATTCTTTTGTCAACAGATGGTTAATACTAGACGGAACAGAGCGAGGGAAGAAACTCCAGCTGCAGGACCGGTGGCATGAGGGCGAGAAAGGGGCAGGGGCTGAGAGAGAGTGACACTTGCCAGGGGTGGAGCTCAGGTGGCTACTGAGCAGAGGCTGGCGACCCTTCTCCCACCCCAGGATCATGTTGAGGATGCTGAAGAGGTATATTAGAATGTCGCAGAATGAGAGGTGGCGGCACCAGTTGGAGGTGTAGGCCTACCTCCTATGTCTTTTGAGGTCATTCAGCAGTGTTGGCATTTTTGAGCGGTCTAGCAGATACTGGAGCCACCTCCACTACACCAGCGATTTAGGTTCCAGGTGCTTATCCCATTGTTGCCATAACTTTCAGGATAGATGAAGCTTCAAATACTAATGCATTCTTCCATTTGGTACTAGGACCTGTCATGATCGGGATCGAGCATGAGCTGTTGACTAAGTTCTTGAAGCTGAAACCTCCGGATTTTCATGGTACAAAGAATGAGGATGCCTTTGAGTTTATTCTGGATTGTTATGAGAGGTTGCATAAGTTAGGTATTGTGCAACAACATGGTATGGAGTTTGTGGTTTTTCAGCTGCAGGGTGATGCCAAGCAGTGGTGGAGGGCTCATGTGGAGTGTCGTTCATCAGTTTTGCCTCCAATGACTTGGGCCTAGTTTCATGTCCTATTTCTGTAAAAGTATGTGCCCCGTACTCTTAGGGATTGCAAGAAGGATGAGTTTCTGGCCCTTGAACAGGGCAGCATGTCTGTTGCATCTTATGAGGCTAAGTTTCATGCCTTGTCTCGCTATGCTACCCAACTATTAGGCACCGAGGAAGAGAGGATTCGTCTGTATGTTAAAGGTTTGAATACTGACTTACATGTTCTATCTGTTCATATGACTTTTGCAGGGAAGAGTTTTAATGTGGTGACTGACTATGTGAAGAATCTGGAGGGGGTTAAGCAAGTTGGGTAGGATAAGGTATTAGCCAAGAAGTCCCGGAATGTGGGTAATTTCAGTGGTTCTTATTCCAGAGATCCCAGTCAGTAGAATTATTCAGCTCGTCCTATTCAATCAGCCCTACCAACTTTTACAGGTGGTTATTCAGGGGCCATTCAACAGTTTTCAGCTCCTAGAGGCCTGGGGGCCTTTTATTCTTCTGTCAGCAGGCCTCTCTTGAATGAGGATATTTTTGTTGTGGTGATCTGGGTTATTTTAAGAGGTAATTACCTCTAAGGCAAGCAGATAATCGGGTGTAGTAGCAGACTAAGGTTGTGGTTCCAGCAGGTGGAGGTGGCAATGGCAGGGGACGCCCACAAGGTAGGTGAGGTAATAATTAGAGAGGCCGTGGAAATAAAGAAATTGGTAATGCAGGGAGTGGAGTGGCGCAACCAGCTAGGGAGATTGCCCAGATTAATGATAGAGTTCATTGTTATGCCTTCTAGGGTAAGTCTGAGGTCGAGGCATCTGATGTTGTAGTAACAGATACTATTCTCGTCTGTGATTGGATGGCTTCTGTTTTGTTTGATCCGGGTTACACCTATTCATATGTATCTATTCGATTTACCTTGGGTCTGGACTTGATTTGTGATGTTCTTGATTCTCCTATTCATGTTTCTACTCTGTTTGGGGAGTCGGTAGTGGTGACCTATGTGTATCATTTATGCTCTGTTGTGTTTATGGGTTTTCGGACTTGGGTAGATTTGGTTATTTTGTATATGTAGGATTTTGATATTATTTTGGGTATGACTTGGCTGTCTCCTTATCACACTGTGTTAAACTATAATTCTAAAACAATCACTCTACAAATGCCGGGTATGGATAGACTAGAGTGGGAGGGTATGTATAAGCCTAAGCAAGTGAAGATCATATCCTTTATTCGAGCTAAAAAACTAGTGGGGAAGGGTTGTTCCGCCTTCCTGGCTGACCTTCAGGATGTTAGTGCAGAGTCCCCTTCTAATTGAGTCAGTCTCCGTGGTTTTTGAATTTTAGGAGGTATTTTCTACGGATCTGCCTGGTATGCCACTGGGCAGGGACATTGACTTATATATAGATTTGGAGCCGGGCACTTGCCCAATCCCTATTCCTCCTTATCACATGGCTCCGGCAGAGTTGAGGGAACTCGAGTCTCAGCTACAAGAACTTCTAGATAAGGGATTCATTCATCCCAGTGCTTTGCCTTGGGGTGCTCCAATATTGTTTGTGAAAAGAAGGATTGTAGTATGAGGATATGTATAGACTACATGCAGTTGAACAAGGTTACCATCTGAAATAAGTACCCCTTGCCCTATATAGATGACCTTTTTGACTAGTTATAGGGTGCTTCATTGTTTTCAAAAATTAACTTGAGGTCAGGGTATCATCAGCTGAAGATTAGGCCTGAGGATGTACCCAAGATAGCTTTTCAAACTCGATATGGGCATTACGAGTTCCTGGTAATGTTGTTTGGGTTAACCAATGCGCTGTCATCCTTTATGAGTTTGATGAATGGTGTTTTCAAATCATTTCTGGATTCCTTTATGATTGTATTTATAGAAGATATTTTGATTTACTCCAAGAGTAAGGAGGAGCATGCAGAGCATTTTCGTATTGTTTTGGGGATTTTGAGGGGACAAAAATTATAAGCTAAGTTTTTGAAGTGCTAATTATGATTGCCCTCGGTTTCTTTCTTAGGGCATGTGGTCTCAAAAAGAGGGGTGATGGTGGATCCCCAAAAGATTGAGGCAATTAAGAGTTGGGTTCGGCCTATCTGTGTGACTGAGGTTAGGAGTTTTGTGGGTCTTGCTAGCTATTATCGCAGGTTCATCAAGAATTTTGCTTCCATTGCTACTCACTTAAAAAGATTAACTCAGAAGGAGGTACCATTTATTTGGTCTGACAAGTGTGAGGAAATCTTTCAAACGCTCAAGACACTTTTGACTATATCTCCTATTCTCTCATTGCGATTAAAGGTAAGAACTTCATTGTATTTTATGATGCTTCACATTTGGGTTTGGGTGCTGTGTTGATGCAGGACAGGAATGTCATATCTTATGCTTCGATGCAATTGAAGCCTCATGAAAAGAACTACCCAACCCATGATTTGGAGTTGGCAGCAGTGGTATTTGCACTTAAGATTCTGGATACATTTTCTCTATGGTGTCAAGTGTGAAGTGTTCACAGACCATCGCAGCCTGCACCATGTGTTTTTACAAAGGGATTTGAATCTGAGACAGGAGAGATGGATGGAGCTATTGAAAGATTATGACATGACCATCTAGTACTATCTGGGTAAGGCCAATGTGGTGGCAGACGCATTGAGCCAGAAAGCGGTAAGCATGAGCAGTTTGACTTATTTGGGGGTGTCTAAATGACCCTTGTTTAGGGAGATTCAACATCTTGCATCCAATTTCATTCAATTGGGCATTTCAAAAAAGGGTGGAGTGTTGTCCAGTATAGAGGTTAAATCCACATTTCTAGAGAAAATCAAGGATAAACAATTTAAGGATGTACAATTGAACAAGCTCTGAAACAAGGTGGTGTCTGGGGAGTCCCCGGATGTCACACTTGATGTGTGTGGGGTGCTGTGTTTTAGAGGTCAAATTTGTGTTCCTCGGGTTGATGACTTGGTTTATAATGTGTTAGCTGAAGCTCATGGTTCAGGGTACTCGATTCATACGGGCGTAACCAAAATGTACTGGGACTTGAGGCAATTTTATTGGTGGCCTGGGATGAAGAGGGACATAGCTGAATATGTGTCCAAGTGTCAAAATTATCAGCAGGTGAAATATAAGCATCAAAGGCCTGCGGGATTTCTTCAAAGGATGCCCATTCCTGAGCTGAAGTATGAAAGGATAGCCATGGACTTTGTGGTGGGTCTTTCTAAGACCATGGGAAAGTATGATTTAATTTGGGTCATCATGGATAGGCTGATAGAGTCAACTCATTTTATACCGATCAAGGTGGATTACAAATCCCATCAGTTAGCCAAGATCTACGTCAAGGATATAGTGAGGTTGCATGGGGTGCCCCTTTCCATCATTTCAGATAGAGGTATACAATTTATCTCCAAGTTCTGGTGCAAATTTCATGAAGAGTTGGGCACCCAGCTCACCTTTAGCATATCTTTTCATCCTCAGATGGATGGTCAGTTGGAGAGGATGATTTAGGTGCTGGAGGACATGCTGAGAGCATGTGTGATTGATTTAGAGGGCCATTGGGATAAGTTCTTACCATTGTGTGAATTCTCATACAACAATAGCTATCATTACAGTATTGACATGACACCATTCGAGGCACTTTATAGGAGGGGATGTAGATCGCCCATAGGGTGGTTCGAGGCAAGTGATGTAAAGCCTTTGGGCATTGATTTGGTAAAGGAAGCTCAGGAAAAAGTGAGGGGTATCTAAACCAAGTTATTGGCAGCCCAGAGCAGGCAGAAGGAGTATGGTGATCGCAAGGTAAGGGACATGTCTTTTCAGGTTGGTGAACATGTTTTGTTGAATGTTTCACCGATGAAAAGGGTAATGAGGTTTGGCAAGAGGGGTAATCTTAGTAATAAGTCAGTAATCCACCAACTTATTGAGCCTTTACTCATGAATTATTGCCATGTTTTGATAAGATTTAGAGGTTATTATAGTCCTTATTGACATGAAGGCAGGTACTCTTGTCCTAGAGAAGAAAATAAGGAAATAGACCCAGAAGATCTCAAAAGGAGTTGAAGTGTGAAGTCGATCAGAAGAGACAAAGATTTTGTTGTGAGGTGCGGACCTTGTGCCACACGCATAACACGAGGTGCGCTCCGCATCTTCTTCTGCATGAAGCTCCAAAGAGAAAATAAGGATCTGTTAAGGGGTGTGGCCGCTATGCGACACGCACAAGGCCTGGTGCAAACTGCACCCCACTTCGCATGACAACAGGAATTTGGCTAAGTCACTGCTTTGCTTGTGCAGAGATATGCGATGCGCATAAGACGACGTGCGAAATGCACATCGCACCGTATAGCTCCGAAAGGCATTTTTATCCATTTTGATGTGATGATTTGGGAACATTCTAAAACCCAATTTAGGCATAGTTTTTCATAGTTTTTCAGTTTTAGAAGCAAGTTTCTCTCCCAAGGCAAGAAAGAGGGTTTCAATCAATTTTCTGAATCTTCAACCTTGGACTCGTAAATTTGAGCTTGGATATTGGATTCTTGCTATAATTAATGAAACTGAATTTGAATTTTCCTATGGGTATACTTTCTTCTTCTTTTAGCATGAGTGGCTAAGTCTCCTTGTCTAGGGATGTGTTGATGATGGGTACTTGATAAAAATGTATGGGTCTTGCTTATTTGTGTTTATAATTGCTAATATGATATGGGTCTAGTGATTTCACCATATTTTATCTCTAAAATTGGTGGTTGCAAATATTAATTTAATTTACTTGATTGTGTTCTTTCTTGACAAAAGAGGTTCATGATTTTAGATGTGAAATTGCTAGTGGATACTTGGGATTCACTTAGATTGAGGCTAGAAATAGGTCAATTCGCCAAAAATACCCATTTAAGAGTCTAAGCTAGAAATAGTGTGACATCTATAAGCCTATATTAGTTGGTTTATGCCTAAATAATGGTGCTTAAACAAAGACCATTGTATAAATGATTATGTGATCGAGAGATTAACAATCATGCCTAAAACTAATGCTACCTATGTTATTTAGTAAGAATTCATACATTTAAGCAAGTACATTGACCCGTGTTTGAGTCCCATCAAAAACTCATCCTTAGTTGTCCTCTCTCTTGTTTACACCTCGTATTTATTTTATTATTTGGTTTGGAATTGAATTGTGATAGATTTCCAATTCCCCTTTTGTTACATTATTTGTTGTTTGGACAATTTACTCTCGTTGTGACATCTTTTCTACAATCTCTTTGGCTAAGCTCCAATTCCCTGTGGGATTGACCCCGACTCCCATTGGGTAGTATAAATTTTGTTTTGCTTAACGATCGCCGATACCTCCATCTTGGAGAGTACATTTAAGTGTTATCAAAAATGGCGCCATTGCCGAGGAATTGTGTTTGAATAGCCTTTTTTATTGTGAATTAAAATCACCTTGTAGAGTGTTTGTTCTTTTTAGTTGGTTTTTTATTTTTGTTTGTTGTGTAGGTAGCCCATGAGCGATGTGGGTGATAACAGAAGTGTAGATAGTTTCATGGATGCAGCCAATGAACCCGTATTTCAAGGGAGAGTAGGTACAATTTGCCTACCCCCTGTGGTTGGAAACACAGTGTTCTGCGTCACAAGCACCATGCTCCATCTTATACAAATGAAGGGGATGTTTGGAGGAGAAGCACATGAAGATGCAAATAGGCACATCTGCAAATTTTTGGAGATATATCAACCTTTGATATTCCAAAATATTCCCCAAGAATTTTTTGACTTCGCCTATTCCCCTTCTCTCTAACGGGGGAAGCCACAACGTGGTTGGAAGAATTACCGGATGCGTCAATCACCTCTTGGGCTGAGTTGGTAGAAGCTTTCACAAGTAGATTTTTCCCTCCCTCAAGGATAATGCAGCTGAGGGACAAGATTACCAAATTTTGCTAACTTCCCAACGA